>VUQS01029928.1:11382-29950 GCA_015108495.1 Heterochromis multidens | reverse complement strand
ATGACATGATATTTTAAATCTTTATACGGTACTTTCTATATGTTGACAACACACACCACACTTAGAATGATACTTTCTAAGTTATAAGGCTTTTTGTCCATTTTCAACCAATAAATCATTAAGTTGACCTTGAAGACCTTGATGGATGTAAGGCAAAGTTAAATGGATTGTTAACATGACCCCACTCTACACCCCTACAAAGTTTTATCAGAATTTATTCAAAACTTTTTGAGCTATCATGTTTACAGACAGAATGAAACACACACAAATGCTACCAAAAACATAACCTCCTTGGCCGAGGTAATTGTGCCTTTTAATGTCGTTCTTTCCCCTAGTGGTATCAAAAATTGTATTGAGAATTTCCAAAGATATCAATATCGAGTTTGAATTTCCGGTATCATGACAACCCTAGATGATAATACCTGTGCAATGGAGTTCCGCTATGTTTGCCTTGGCATGATCATGATGACAGCTCCTGCTGTTATCACAAGGCTCCTGATACGACAACTCATCTAGAATTTCTTCTTTGTTCGAATCACAGACATTTAGTTTTACACCTTTCACCGTTTAGCAACAAATTTTGACACTTATTTGGTCATACAACAAAAGCTGATTTTTTTTTTTACATGATAGTGGAACCACGAAGGTCTGTAAAAGTTGATAGTTTATATAACTATACCAACGGATACCTTTACTTCAGTTCCAAGTAACTTTGGCCAAAACTTTGATTGTCTGACTGTTGTGTTCTTGCCTGTCTGATATACCAATACCAGTCGGAAAGATGGCTAAGAACCAGTTTTGGTACTTCAGAATTATCCTTTAAACTTGAATAACTGCTGTCACTATAGATCAGCACCAGAAAGTCTGAGCAGGTTGTACAAAGGGCACTATCTTGGATGACAGTACTCTCTCTACTGGTAAAATCCTTTATTAAAGCTCACTGGTCTCCATTAAAGAGCACCAATCGAGAACATTCTGTTATTTGGCCACTGAATCAGTGCTCGGTTTAAAATCTTAATTTAGGACCTCCTGTGTCAGAATGTGTAGATGTCATCATATTAAATTCAGCTTGAGCTCCACCAAGCCTGTGTCTTTTGAGGGCTTAAATAGTTCCTTTGGTGGACAATCTAGTTCTAGTTTATCAGATGTGCAGTAGAATAGCATTATTAAATCATGATCTAATATAGAATTAAGACTCCTGCTAACTGCACAAATATATCTTGACCTAATGTTTGATTCACTAGAAAACACTATGTACAAAGGTTACAGCAAGTTGTGATTAGCCGAGACCACAGCAGGTTTGTTCACAGCAGCTGACTCTTGTTGGGCACAAAAGGTCATCCTGAGGCTGTGTAACCATTCTGGCTGAATTGTCACAAGTAGTTTCCATGGAAATCTGCTAAAAGTATTGTTAAGAAAGATGGAAGCTGCTGAGAGGTATCTTGCATAATGGCACCCTTTTCCTAAAGGAAAGTTTGTGCGTGTAGGCTTAGCTATATCCTGATGGTCATGTCATCATCTCTGTTTATAGGTAACCGGGTGCGTGTCTGTTAATTCATGGCACATTCCCGGGAGGTAGGCCTGGCTGTGTTGGTTTGTATTTTTGTTTGCATATGAGTGTGTCAGGGAGCAGATGGCTGCAAAACAGGTTGCAAAATATGCAGGAGCAGCTATCTCATCCTCAAATCCCCTCTCCTCTCAGTCTGGATGAATGTCTGAGAGGGGAGCCCGACCCCCACAACCCTCTGTTGATCCTTTGCCTCAAGCCCTTGCAGTATTTAGATATTTTTACCCAAAGGTAATTATATGATGATGCAGGGAGGAGAAGAAGAGATGCACGCGGGTAGAGGAGGTGGCAGAATTACACAAACACGTGTTCAAACACTGTATCAAACTGTAATAATGAAATGATGTAAGTATAGACAGGTAAACAACTGAAGAAGAAGTGGCAATGCATGTATTCTGACATATAGTGAGCTTCACTCATACACAAAGAGTGGAAAAACACACATCCAGTCTGGCCTTCTTCCTCTAAGGGTAAATTAGAAACCTTTCCCTGCTGGAGTTGACTTGTTGTGTTGAGTCACAGCCAGTTGGCTGTGGCAGACACATCAAGAGAAGTTACAGTGCAGTGCACATGGCGTATGCAGCAAATTGTAAATATAGCTGCATATTATTTCCTCCCTCTTTGGCTCTCAAGGAGCTATCACAATGATAGCGTTCTGGATATTTTGACACACAGCAGCTTGTATCAGGGTAATGATGCTCTTAGTGTTTATGCCTGAGTCCATAGGCCTCTGGCTGTGATTATGCAGCCATAGTATTAAATGCAGTCACAGTTACTCTATAAAAAAAACTCTATAATGTCTTTTACAGACACAATTTGAAACTTATAGATTTGTGAGAAAAGGTTTCATAAATTTGGTAACCTTCACTACCTTTTTGAAAATGTCAGAGTATAAGGGCAAATGCCTAAGTTCCCAGAGCCCATTGTGTCTTCTAATTAGTCAAAAATAAAGTCTAAAACCTAAAGGAATTCTGTTTTTAGAGTAAGGTTGAAAAGGAAATGAATATAATTTCACTGCACAAGCTAGACCTTATGCTTGGTTAGTTCTGCAAATCTGTTCATTATCTTTATTCCATACTAAGCTACCAAAAAACTCAAACTATACATTTTGTTGATGTAAAACTAATGTAATACTAATATATTACTTGTATTTTTATACTCAGGAACTAAAGTGCTATATTTTTATACAGCACAGAAGTTGTAAGGAAGGGGTGAAGGTGAATTGTAGGGTTACAAAGCAGCAAAGTGCAAGACATCAGCACCAGATCCAAGGATTTACTTCCTGAGAGTCTTTTGGGGGTTAGAGAGCATAGTAAAAAAACTAAAGATTAGAACAGAAACCATGAATCAACACAAACCCCATGACATACGTTCCCTTTTAAAGGTTTGAGAAGGTTTTTTTGTTATTAATATTATTACAAGTGATATAAGAGTGATGTGCAGAACTGTAGTAACTAAAGAGGGAAAATGTTGATGAACCATACCATGAATATGGGAAACAGTTGTTGAATCTAGGGTAAGAAGAGAGGTGATGAGCAGTGACGAGCAGTTCAGCTTCATGCTGAGAAAGAGCACTACAGATGTGATGTTTGATTTGAGAGTGTTCACAGACAAGTATAGAGAAGGTCAGAAGGAGCTTTACTGTGTGTTTGTGGATCTAGAAAAAGCATATGATAGTTGATGTAATACTAGTGTGAAGTCAAACAGAAGAAGCTCACTAAACCACCTGTGAGCAACTAAAAGTTTCTCCAAAGCTAGAATTAAATTCAGTAACACCTGAATGCCATATGGATCTAGAGAAAGCATATGATAGGTTGCCAAGAGAGGAACTGTGGTACAGTATAAGGACGTCAGGAGTAGCAGAGAAGTATGTGAGGGTGTAGGTGGTCTTGTAGGAGGACAGTGTGACAGTGGTGAGGTGTGTGGTTGGAGTGACACATGGTTTCAAGGTGGGGATGGGATTACATCAGGGATCTACTCTGAGCCCATTCTTGTTTGTGATGGTGATGGACAGGTTGACAGATAAAGTCAGGCAGGAATCTCCATGTTTGCAGATGACATTATGATCTGTAGTGAGAGTAGAGAGCAGGTAGAAGAGAGTCTGGAGAGGTGGAGGTATGCACTAGAGAGAAGAGGAATGAAAGTCAGTAGGAGCAAAACAGAATACATGTGTGTGAATGAGAGGGAGACAGGTGGAAATGTGAAGATACAAGGAGTAGAGATAGTGAAGGTAGATGAGTTTAAGTACTTGGGGTCAACCATCCAAAGCAATTGACAGTGTACAAGAGAAGTAAAGAAGAGAGGGTGGAGTGGGTAGAAATGAGTGTCAGGGGTGATTTTTGGCAGAAAGATAGAAGTAAGACTGAAAGGGAAGGTTTACAAGATGTAAATGAGACCTGCTATGGTCTATGCTATGCTGGTTTTGAGACAGTGGCACCGACAAAAAGACAGCAGAGCTGGAGGTCGAAGAGCTGAAGATGCTAGGATTTTCACTGGGAGTGAGCAGGATGGACAGGATTAGAAATGTGAAAGAAGAAGAAGAATGTTAAAAGTAATGTATGTTTGAGTTGGAATCTTATAGATGCTTCATTATAAAATCTGCAGTAAGTTTATAGAACATGGATATCTTAAATGAAACAATAATTCTGTTGTTCTAGTATCTGGTTCTTTTCTCTTTGATGAGTGTTTTAAAGTAACTTTTGTTGCACTCGACAGAGGCAGCCAAAAATGGAAAAGGTTATTGGAAACAGCAGAGAAGAAAGTAATGGGCACAGTTTAGGGAAAAGTTATGTAACCTGTAGAATATTTGTAGGTGAATGTGCTGTGATTTTGTTAGATTATGATATGCTCCTTAGTGTGTTTAGGACCAGAATTTCAATTTGTACTTTTAATTTGTGTGTGTGGGTTTTTGTGTGTGCACCATAGTCCTCTTATAAGTTAAGTCTGAGGGAACTGTGGTTCTGCCATGTTAACAGATGGCCCTCTGCTTCCCAAACACACTGAACAGATCACACTGTATCCCAAGCAGCTCTGGCTGGGTCAGCCCCCACATGAATTCACTCTATCATAACACACTGTCATCACATCTCACCCCAAAACAGTGAGCTGATCAAGAAATACAAGTGCAGGACAGCGTAATATAAACCCAGAATAAACACTCACACACAAACATGGCTATCTATATACCTTCACATTTACTGTCTGCTGTATATCTGTTAGTTTTAACAGCTGTCCCTTTTTGCAGTGTATCTTTTTGATATACGCCGTCATGAGTTTAAGACTGGCCACATATGTTTTGAGCTGTTTCCGTCTCTGCTGGTGGTCTCACGTTGCTGTGGAAACTGGCGTATTTAAGAGCTGATTGCCAGTGATACTTTTCTGTAAATCAGCCTCCTACTCTGAGCCCAGCAACACTTCCATGCCGTTTATCCACTAACCTCTGTACACTATCAAGACAATGGCAGATTAATATTATTATAAATATATCCTGTAACCTTAATTCAGTATCATTAATAACTACAAAAAATCATTGTCATTCATAAAACCAGACCCATATAAGCAGCAGAAAAAGTATGGATATTAGTAATTCCACCTTTGTGCAAGAAAAACAAAATCATTTTTATTGTATTAAAAAAATACAACTATAAACATTTTTTTTGGTCTTTCAGCTCTTTATCAAACTATGCACTGACATCATAGGATGCTGGCATTGATCTGCTGCTAATTGATAAACATTAGCTACTGCCGTCTCATTTGCTGATAAAACTGATATCTGTCAAGCAAAACTGTTATTGGCCTTTGTGAATGTTCTACAGATACACTATATGGACAAACGTTTTTTTCAGTCCCAGTATGTAAACTTAAGCACCTAGCCATGCAGTCTACCTTTATAAAGGTGTGTAAAAGAAGGGCTCACTTCAAAGAGCTCACTGAATTCAATATGGTACTATAATATGATAACACTTTCAACAAGTCAGTTCATGAAATTTCTTCCCTGCTAGATATTCCACAATCAACAGGAAGTGGTATTATTGCAAAGTGGAAGCATTTAGGAATCACAGCAACTCAGTCAAAAAGTGGCAAACCATGTAAAGTTACAGAGTGGGGTTGCTGAGTGCTGAGGCGCATAGCACATAAAAGTTGCCAGCAATCTGCTGACTCAATAACTGCAGAGTTCTAAACTTCCTCTGACATTAACACCAGCACAAAAACTGTGAGCTGGGAGCTTCACTGAATGAGCTTCTATGGCCAAGCAGCTCCTGTATGTGTAATGAGTAGGTGGCCCAGTACTTTTGTCCATGTAGTGTATACTGGTACATACCTATTGTTAAACAATGTTATATTTCTCCATGTAAATAAATATATTCCATATTTAACTCTTTTTTTGTGTAAATTCAAGACACAAATTGCAAAAAGTAATAAATAAGCTACTTTTGTTAGCATGTTATATAATTAGAGTGCTCCAATCCTACACTGAGTTCTTGAAGAACTTGTTTTTATCCAACTCCTAATGCAGGTCAGATTTACTTTCAGGTTCACACAGTTTTCCAACTTTTTAAACCTTCTGATACCAAAAAAAAAAAGTCAAAATTTTGCTAAGCATCGCACAGCGTAAGTCTTTCTATCTGAGGTCACTCAGGTTTAGATTGAAGGAAAAACTTGATCAGGGTTTTATTTTTTCCCCCCATATTTAATGGTTTCTCCATTTGCAAAAAGTGTGCCCACAGCACTGCAGATAATAGTGCAGGCGGTTGATGTGGACAATATGACTGTTGTATTCTTCATGTAGAGTCATAAATCCTCACCACCTTAAGGTGGGTAAACAAAGTAATTTCTTATGTTGTGCTACTAATCTTTGTTGCCACTACACGTCCAGCAGTCAACAAGAAGACAAGGATAAAAGGATCATCCCCTCTCACATCGATTCCCCTGGCACCAAAAACACACACGGCGGCATCCAAAAACATTAGCGTGGGTATACAAAGCAGCTTGACATTCCTTGAATAGCTTTCTTCATCTATTAGCTTGGCACACACACATATACACAAGGAGCCACACAAAGACAGCTGGTGCCAATCCCTAGCTGTATCTGGGTCAGAGCTAACAGGGATGAATCTAACAGAAGTTTCACATTGGCCCTCTTTCTTTCTTCTATTCCACTGTTGTAGAAGTGTAATTAATAACAGCAGCACTTTAGGGAGAGGGTGAAGAAGAGAGGTGGGTGAAGAAGAGAGAAGGAACAGAAGCAAAAAATCTCAGAGGGGAGCGGGATATGGGCGAGGGAAGTGAGAGACAGTGACATAGCTTGGCAAGAAATCCCAGAGATGCAGCTCAGGAGTGTAAAAGTTTGATGCCACAAGGTGTATGTAGCAGTGTTAAGTGAAGTGTTAAATGCAATGAATCTTTCATAACTTTTGGGGGTTAGTAGCAACTGGATGCTATGTTACTCCAACTGGCTTGGGGATGTGCCAGTGGGAGTGTGCAACGTTTTTTTTAATCGTGGGGAGACTTTATCCTAAATTGTAATAGTGGAACACATTCCTGTGATGTTTTGATGTTACCTCATCCAGGAAGCAGTGAATGAAGTTAATTTGCCTCATTGAAACATTACATATATTCATTCATCTTTACTTGTGGCGGTGTGAATGAGGGATGATTGATATGTACTGAAAAAAATGAAAACAGAAGCTGGTGGATTCTTGTTGTGCCCGAAAGAAGAAAAAAAGTCAAAAGTAATCGAATGGCTAATGAAGTTCATTCATTTCCACAGAAGGCAATGTTTTAACTTTTATAAATGCTTCAACTGTTGTGACAGAACATGTAGTAATTACACAGGTTGACTGAAAAGCTGTAAGTAATTTGTGGGAGGGAAAAAAAAATGCCCCAACAACATTCAGTATGAATGTTTCATGTTGGAAACTTTCTCCATGAATATTTCATCTGCAGAAATGTCAAAAAGAGAGCAGCATGGAGCAGAGTGGGCAGACAGCCTCATATTGTAGTGCTGCCCTGCTGCACTGAATGTAGTGATGAAAGAGACATGCGGCAGATTTTTTTTTTTTTTTCTCCTGGGCAGAGTTATTTATGCAGAGGACCATAACTAAAAGCTGCATCTTAACCATTGTGTGTGTGTGTGTGTGTGTGTGTGTGTGTGTGGTGTATCTAAGAAGAAACATTCAGGGTAAATGCCAAAAGCTGTAATCACGAGCTGCATGTGTGATTAAATCAGGCTGGATATTACATTAAGTTGGGTCAAACAATCTAATTTTTCAGACCAAATGTATTTATGAAAGTTTTTGCACTTCTATGTAGTTAGGGGCTAGTTGGTGTTAAAAGAATATTAATACCTTTCCTGATTTACTGTACTAAGTGGGACAAGTTGGCACGACAGGGCAATCACTAAGAAACAGTGATGTAAGTGGAAAGTTCTGCAGGTGATCTACTAACAATGCACAAATTTATGAGCACAGACACAGACAGCCTGTTCATTTTAATAATGATTAATGCAATCACCCAAAACCAGAATAGATTAGCATTTCAAAAACATGAGAGAACGTCTAATCTACTAACCAAAATAACACAGCAGTTTTCTGGACACTGTGTGAGGAATGCAAGTGTTTTATTAAAGTCAAACAAAGGAAACTGAGTCAACCACCTGTGGGCAACAAAAAGTTTCTCCAAATCTAGAATTAAATTCAGTAACACCTGAATGATATGTGGATCAAGGGAAAACATATGATAGGGTGCCAAGAGAGGAACTGTGTATAAGGATAAGGAGGTCAGGAGTAGCAGAGAAGTATTTGAAGGTGGTGCAGGAAAACAGCGTGGCAGTGGTGAGGTGTGCGGTTGGAGTTACAGATGGTTTCAAGGTGGGGGTGGGATTACATCGGTGATCTACTCTGGGACCCTTCTTGTTTGTGATGGTGATGGACAGGTTGACAGAGGAGGTCAAACAGGAGTCTCCATGGTCTATGATATGATTTATAATGAGAGTAGGGAGCAGGTGGAAGAGAGCCTGGAGTGGTGGAGGTATGCACTAGAGAGAAGAGGAATGAAAGTCAGTAGAAGCAAGACAGAATACATGTGTGTGAATGAGAGGGAGTCAGGTGGAAATGTGAAGATGCAAGGAGTAGAGATAGTGAAGGTAGATGAGGAACAAAGCAATTGACAGTGCACAAGAGAGGTGAAAAAGAGAATGCAGACAGGGTGGAACAGGTGGAGTTTAGTGTCAGAGGTGATTTTTGAGAGAAGGATAGAAGTAAGAGTGAAAGGGAAGGTTTACACAATAGTGAGACCTGCTATGATGTATGGTTTTGAGACAGTGGCACTGACGAAAAGACAGGAGGCTGAGCTGGAGGTGTCAGAGTTGAAGATGCTAGGATTTTCACTGGGAGTGACCAGCAGGGACAAGATTAGAAATGTGAGTATATCAGAGGGACAGCTCAGGTTGAATGGTTGGGAGACAAAGTAAGAGAAGCAAGGCTGAGATGGTTTGGGCATGTGCAGAGGAGGGATCGTGGATATATTGGACAAAGGATGTTGAAGATGGAGCTGCCAGGCAGGAGAAAGAGAGGAAGACCACAGAGAAGATTCATGGATATAGTGAAGGAGGAAATGGAGAGAGTTGGTGTGACAGAAGAGGATGGTAGGGATAGGGTGAGATGGAAGCAGATGATCTGGTGTGGCATCCCCTAAAGGGAGCAGCCAAAAATACGAAGAAAATTTGAATGACAATGACTTAGACATTATTCTGACACGTCATATCTGTCTGACTCACATTAATAGCTGTGTTTTCAAAGTCATTTCTATATGTTATGTAATAGATCTGGTACTAGAAGTGAAGTGTAATGACTTTGTAACTTTGCTTCTCACATTGCATCCATGGCATGTATACTGTAGGTCTTGTATTTAGGAACTATTCTCCCCCCTTGCTCTGAGGCGCCTCGTTAAGTTCTGTTACATTAATACAACTGTATTAAGAACCTGAAATATGCATAACGCTCAAAACATTCAAGGTGAGGACTCAGTAAAGAGCTGCAGGGTAGAAGGCAATGCCTAAGCTGTCCTGTAGCTTTGGCACTGCACTCATAGCTTTGAACTACCCTTCTGCAACAATTATGTGCTTGTTCTGATAACATGTCCTTCTTTCACAGCCACATCAGGTGCGAAATAAGACATGATTTTTTTTTCTTGCATTTTTATTATTTTGACACAATTTTCTGCAAAATGCTTAGTAAGTTAGGATTCATTTAAATACCCTTCTTCCAAAATTGTGTGCACTGAGAAGGAAACTCTTGTAAAATACTTGTACAATAAGGCCAGCTGTAAAAAAATTAACTTTGTTTTTCAGTCCCAAATTTGTCACTGTGCCTCATTAGTAAAACAGTAGTTTTTTAGCACCAAAAGAGTCCAATGTGGCCCTTGATTTTTAGTCGTGCAATCAGGATCATTAATTTAAGGCAGGCACTAACTGATATAATATAATATAATATGATATAATATAATGTTAATCTGTGAGGGTTTATTTCTGCACACGGGCTAATATATGACAACAGTACTGATGTTTTAGGTACCATCTACCATCTTCACCAACTTGGTTTAGTATATTAGTTTAGTTAGTCTGCGTAAAGCTGATAGAATGTCATTGGTTGGTCATTAATGTTAAATTTGTCAATTTTTCATCAACCAAACCTCTTACAAAAACAGTTCTTGCAAAAAATACTAAAACAGACTAAATGATATGCAACCTTTGATGGTAACAACTGTGACAGTCAGGGGAGAGAATTATTGGAGCTTTGAATCTTGTCTTTTTCCTCCATTTTCAGATTTTGTTCCATTTTGTGCACACATTTACTTAAATGGGTAAAGTGTCAAAGGATTTTAGATTCCGTGTTGGTACCGGAACACGTGAGAATTTTGGCGTTTGCCCAACAAAATGACTGGAATCACAGTCTCAATAATGTCTAGTGTGTTGTCGTAAATGTTTACTCAGATATTTTATATGGGGCATTTTTCTTTTTGTTGTTGTAAATAGATTTCATATGGGAGGTGCTAAGTTGCCTTAAAATATGTTTCAATCTTTAGCCCTTGAGATTCTTTTATTATTTTTTATGGAGATGCCTTTTGTGTGGTTTATAGCTGTATGGTGAATGGTTTTAACGGGAAATATCGCAAGTGTAGAGCAGACAAAGAAAAAAAGTTGGCATCAAATTCCAAATCCAGCCTTCGCCCAAGGAAGGGTGAAGACATTAAAATAGATGACTTTTCAAGGTCTTCCTGTTGTGTGTGCAGCAGGGATTGTTGCTCTCAACATAAACACGAATACAGGTAAAGGAAGAAAGGTTAAAACACAGTCATTATGCTGTTAAAAAGCTTCCCATCCGTTCTGTATCTTGTTCTCACTGTTTTCCCTGTTACTCCGCCTTCCACTCACTCTGTCCAATTGCTTGCATTCACCATTCAGTCCCCCATTTCAATTGGTCCATCCTGCTCAAGTATGACTCAGAAAGGTGTGTCAGTCTACTATGTGAACCAGCACAATGTGTGTTAGTGTGGGTGTGTTAAAGAGTGCTGGCGAGTGGGTGTTACCATGCCCTGTCATTTTGAATGATGTCATGTTTTCTTATTTACCTCTTTTCGTCTGGACTTTTCAGTTTGCTCTGCTGTTCCTCTTTTCTGTTCCCAAATTTGATGCGAATTCTGTCTTTCGCTGTTTTTGTCTTTTCTCACCACTTTATCTTTGTTGCTTCCTGTCTCTTTGATGTTCTAAGCAGGACAGCAGAGCATTCAGGAATTCCACTTAAATCTTTCTTTGACTGTAACTATTTATGTTGACGATAGTTTTTTTAGACTCAGTGTTTGCTGGATATCAAAACTGGACATCCAGTCCTTGACAATGAAGGTTGACATATTTTTTTCTGGCAGACGCTGAGTCTCAAGGTTTACTACTGAACCATTCACCATGAAGGACAGGGGCATAAAAGCAGCCGCCGCATCCACCCAAACACCTGCTGCAGAACTGTGTTACTTATTTTCATCCAGACGGACAACCTTTAAGATGCATCGTTGCTGCTTTTACGTCCTATGTCCTGCTCTTCCTTTCACAGCCATTCACATTTCAAACTTTAAGTCCACTTTAATCCCTACATCTCATCCTTTACCTCCATTCATATCAGTCAATGTCTGATAGAGCCTTCAGATACATTGAAAAGAGATCCAGTAGCCATTGCGCCAATGAATCAAAGCCAGAGCAGTGTATTGTTTTAAGATTCATTGTCAGGCCTCCTTTTTATAAGAGTAGTCGACAGCATCCTTTCCACTTCACAACCTACTCAGGACACCCTCACATGATCACCAGGTTCTGGGCAGCTGTAGGCCCTCTGTGTTCCAGAACCATACGTCACATATCCAATCAAACCCAACCTGCCCTCACCCACGCGGTCACAGTATACCCATAGTGCTGTGCTATGGGGTTCTTACTCATCAGTCCAACAACCAAGGACCCTTATTTTGTCTGTATTTCCCAAAACAAGACCACCTCGAAAATGTATGCCTTTATGTTTTTGAGTGTGGCCACGTCCAAAAGCAACTCCCAGGCCCAAATCCTCAAATTGGCGAGAGTGAGTGTAGGTGTTCTTGATGGGAAGGTGAGTAAAAAAGGAAAGAGGAAAAGTTGGTCTTTGAGTTGTTTTTGGACAGGGAATAGTTTATGTCCTGTTTATTCTAAGAGTTATTTTTTTTCTCTCTTGTCTGACAGACCCTCGGGCAAGCAGGGGTTTTAGATCTCCTTAGATGCACTTAAAGTCATTAAGTAAACCTAAAGCCAAATGTCCACAGGATGTGGCTGCTCTGCATTCCAGTTGAGCTACAGCTCAGTCATGGCGCTCTTGTAGTGCGCTCAGGTAATATTTCAGGAGTGAACCGTCTGTCCAGCCTATTTTTCTAAGATAGTTTAGGGTTAATTTTATATAATTTTACGAGCATAAATATATACAACTCATACAAGTGTGTTAACAAATGCTTTGTGATGGTACTTCAACTACTGGTTGACCTCAAAGCCACTGATAAAATTCATAAACTCAGAAGTATTGAAATGAAATGCAGAACAGTAACACACATGCACTGTTAGTGTAACAGAGATGTCTTTTTTCTTCTCAGTATTTTTTGTCCCTGTGAGCCAAAAGCTTAGGCTTCAATCTGCTCCAAATGCACCATTTTAGACTTTAACTCTAAGAGCACATATCCCTAATATGGTCATCTCAGGCACACAGGTCTGGCTGTGAGTGCAGAAGACCCACTTACCTTATGTTCAAACGTTCTCTTTATGAGGTGAAGCCAATAAGAAGAAAGATGGCTTAAAGGGAGGGGACAGGGAATTAAAACAGCTTGTTTGAGGTTGAACTGAGGGTCTGCGCTAAGGCACAGTATAAGATAAATAAGGATGACTTTGACCTGTGAATCATGCAAAGTTGCTCTAGTCCAAAAATAAAGATATGGTACTTGAAATGAGTATAATAGGTCCCCTTTAAGAACACATTTTCTTCTGGGATAACTCTTTTTAAATGTTACTTATTATTATTATTTATCAGTACAGCAGCAGCATGGGGATGACTTTAGTCAACATGTGATTTTTATGACCTACAACTAAATAACAAATCATAATAAATAATGATAATAATGAAAATAACATTAAGTCAATTTCCAATAAATATAGACATTAATAGTTAATTTACATTTATAGATTCTCCCTCCCCTCACCCCCAACCAGTCATGGCAGATGGCTGCCCCCCCCCCGAGCCTGGTTCTGCCAGAGGTTTCTTCCTGTTAGAAGGGAGTTTTTCTTTCCCACTGTTGCCAAGTGCTTGCTCATAGGGGATCATCTGATTGTTGTGTTTACCTTACAGTATAAAGCGCCTTGAGGTGACTGTTAATAAAATTTAATTGAATGAATTGAATTGAATTCATATGGGAGGTGCAGTAACAACTAAGCTTATTCAGTAGTACAGCAATAAACCCAAACACACAGAGACATAACAAAGCATCTTCAGCCACAAGAAAATTGAATGTCCCACAAGACAGGGTTTGCACAGACCTGCCATCTTAAGACAGTGGAGTCAGTCTGAGATTACGTGATGAGACAGAAGACACTGAGACAGACTAAAAAATGACAAAAGTTACTACAAAACTACAAAAATTTGGGGCAAAAATAAACTCAACACATAAAGACAGGTGAATGAAGCAAGTGTATGTCCATAGATTCGGCAGCAGATCATCTGCATAGCTAAGACGGAGATGCAGCTCAACTCAGCCAGACCTGGTGGACATTCACTATAAAAGTAACAGAAAATGAAGTTGAAATAATTGTAAAGGTCTGTTTTGTTTGGCCCCAGTATGAACCCCCAGCATTTTTAGGGTGCATTTTCACCTAAAAGGGAGAACAGTTGGGGTAGACAAAAACAAAAGACACTGACTGCTAATTAACTGTATACAGTTCAGTTATTTCACAGACATAAGAAGCTCTAAGTCCCTGTCCCTTTGCCCTGGCTGGTCTGTTACACTGTTACACAAAAGTGGTGCCACGAATGAGGATGGAAATGCAGAGAGCAGGCACCGTGACCTTCATGGACAGGTTGGTCACGGCCCCTCTATGCATTTGCGCTCATTCCCTTTCAAAGCCTAGAGAAGAGGCTCCACCTGCCACATCAGTGAAGGACGTGGAAGAAAAGGGTGAAGTGGAGATGGAGGGAGTGAAAGTGGGAGCTGAAACGAAATCATTTTTCGTTGCTCTGAATTTTTTGGTGGCTTGCTGGCATAGGAAAAAAATCATTGCCAGCCTGATTGAAAGCAGGAGCTGTGTGAGCTCTTTTCCTCATTAAGGAGGAGCTTTCTTTTTTCTCGGTGGAGGCGAAAAGAGCAGTGGGAGTGAGGGCAGGGGAGTTGGGGCAGCCAGTGTAATTTCGCTCCCTAAACTTTCACCTTCTCTTCTCTCACTTCATTCGCTCTGCTCCTCTAGAGACTAGTTGAGCTTTAGCCAAAAGGTTTATGTCTCTCACTTTCTTCTCCCTTATCCCCGTATCTCTTGTTGGGTCTTGCCCTCGCTGCCACATCCATAATATTAAGGGCAATGCTTGCTTACTTCCTTACATTACTTTTTCAGGGAGAGGAAAGTGACCCAAGCTTGCTGACCAACTTTAGCTATTGTGTAGTAAACTTTTTTCTTGGCCCTATATTTGAATGCTTTACTCTACAGGAATGTAAATAGGACAGTAGGATGAAAAACAACATGTTATGCAGAATATCTAAATGAATAAGGGGGGATATAGGAGGGGGTAAAACAAAAGTACTGCTCCTATGTGTGTGTCTGTCTGGCTTAGCTGGCCCTGCACCTGCAGACAGTAAGTAGAGCAGAGTAAAAATAATGTTTGCTCATCCAAAGATGATGGACGAGCTCGTAAATGCGAACTCCCAATGAATGAACCAAGCTGTTGCATCTCACAAGGGCCATACCTAACTGCCCCGCTTCAAAAGCATGTGTCCTAGACATTTTACATCTGCTTTATCACTGTCTACTCAGTGGCCATATGGCAAAACATCCAAAAGCATAGTGTCGTTTATTAAAAAAAAAAAGCAGCTGACAAGATGAGGGAATGTTGGTGCAGAGATAATTCCAGGTTCTGTCCTGCTGAAAAGCAAAGCAGGTGACGGGAGTGTGTCAGCTTGTGTTAGCACATTAATTTGAAAAGCCAGACCACTCACACCAGAAGCCACATCATTTTCACTGTCTGACACACACGTCTGTAGGTATTCTGCAGCGGTCAAACTCCACTGCTGGCTGCCCCGTGGTTCTGCCTGTACCGCTGATATTCAGGTTCATCGCTCCTGCTGTCAATATCAATAATTACCAGCGGGCACAAAATTGGCTCTCAGCAAAGATGAACCAGAGTGCAAATATAGAATAAATTCACTTGAAGGCACTCGGCAGAGTTCAGACCCCTGTCAGACCTTAGCAACTGTCCAATGCTCCGTCATTTACCTCGGCAGCAGCAAAGACAACAAAGCAGGTTTAAGTCTAATTTATCATATAACGCATGAACAGAAAGTTTCAGGAAGAAACACATAAAAATCAAAAACCTTAATGTATTTAAACTGGTCCGATTCAAGGTCATCTTCTCGGTCATGACCAAATTACCTTGAAGTTATAGATCCCTTTCTGTAAGTAAGGAAGACACTGTGTGCATGGAGGACCATTGTTGGCATGCTTGTGCATGCAAAAAGACATGAAGCCATGCTTTATTAAATAATTTGGTAAATATTACAACATAAAATGTTTAATTAAAAAAAAACAACAAAAAAATCCCCCAAAAATAATCAGCTGCCTCTTCCTCATCCATTGGGTGGATTGAACCCAACTGATGATGGCAGCCCCTCTTCTACTTTACAGCCAAGGTGACGCTTCACCAGCTCTGCACCTGCTGCAGGTTTCAGATAGAGTGGCCTGATGCAGTCCAAGACAGTGGAACTGGAGTTGAAACAGCTCAATCACACTGAGGACTGCTTTAAAGACTGCCACATAGGGAACCACTAGATGGGAAGGAACTGAGTTAACTGGTTAGCAAGAACTGACCTTTCAAAATAAGAGCAAGGGCCAACTGCCCAACAGTAAATTGATTGAAGGAAAAACTCCCTTTTCTTCCGATTAAAAGGGAGTCTTTTCTTCCCACTGTCACCAACTGCTTGCTCATAGGGGATTGTCTGATTGTTGGGGTTTTTCTGTATTATTGTAGGGTCTTTACTTTACAATATAAAGCGCCTTGAGGCGACTGTTGTTGTCATTTGGCGCTATATAAATAAAATTGAATTGAAATTGTCTTACACAAATAAAAAAAAGTGTAAATAAACTGCAAAATAGCCTTTAATTGATGTGTTTGTGCCTGAGACCATTATCTGAATATGTTATTTTATTTCTGAAATTACAGGCGTGTTTTAATTGGATTTTTGTCTTAGTTTATATTTAATTAGGAAAAATAGTCTAAGTCTCAGATGTTCCTTTCCTAGCAGTACTTGAACACATGATAATTTTGGTTTAAAGTTAAATGTAAGCATGTAGGGAGCAGCACAGAAGTTCTTCCTCCATTATTGCCAAGTCCTGCTCACAGAGGAGTGTGAGCTCATTGGGGTTCTCACTAGTATTAATAAGGTTTCTGCAGGGCAGCCAATAATGGTTTTTGACTTTGACTGTCATGAATACAAATCTGAAATGTGAATTGATTTTGCTGGTGTGGAATGATATACCACAGCTTACAGGAGGATACATTAAGAATATTGTCTGCTCCACAAGTTTTAGCTCAGAAATACATCTCGGTTCATCTCGATCCCAAAAGATGCACATACAGTATATATTTATACAATTATGTAGTATGTAGACTAGTAAATGATGGGTATATTTATTCTATACTGATTTTCCTGCCCTATTCCCTGTAAATGGAGCTCCTCTGATTCGATAGGAACCTTAGGAATAGAGAGGAACCTTCTAGACACACAACATGAACTACACACACATAAACACTGTGAATAGTCTGAACTCAGCACAGCTGCAGTCACAGCTAATTGGGCAGACAGGGAGTGCTCACAACACCCAAAGGATTTTTGCTTTTTGAATGTGTGAGTGAGTGATTCCCTTTTTCCCCTCTTACTCGCGTGACCTAGAGCCTCTCCTTCACTGATGGAGTGTTAGGTTGATAGATGGAGCAAGTCTCCTCTCTCTTTCTCATCCTAACTCCCAGCCTATCCATCCATCTATCCATCCTCTCTGGACAAAAAGGGAAGGGGTGAGGAATAAAGTGATGGATGAGTATGGAAAACTTTTCTAATGTGTTATGTTCTACTCCTGAGAGGAGGAGAGTGAAAGAGATAAGGAGAGGCTGCGTCATATGGTGATCAGGGAGACAGAGGGAGAGAGGGCTACATCTCCAAGCTGGAATATCCTGACAGCAGCCTCCTCCCTGGAGTCGCTCTCAAACACGCGTTGAGTATTGTTGTTTGTCTCTCATCATGCCCCCTCAGGGGAGAGTTATTTAAAAAAAGAAAGAAAGAACTATAATAAAATTTGATCAGAGGGGAGGGGATTTGATTTGATTAGTCATGACTCCAGACCACAGGAACGCTTGGCTGTAGTCTGTCTTTCTCTCTCTTCATTATCTGATCGGCCTTCTCTTTTTTCATCTCTTCCCATACTCTCATTTTCTTAATGGGAGTCAGCCATTGTGAGTGACTTTAAAGGCCCAATGTTCCACTAACCCCTTTTTTTTTTTATAAAGGCTTCGTCGACTCCAGTCCTCAACACCACAGCTCTACTGTATGTTGTCCCAGTATAATACCTCCTATCTCACTTTCTGAACACCACCTCCTCCTCCTTCTCCTCCTCCTCCTCCTAATTACCCCTTCCTTCACCCCAACTCCCCCCACCATTCCCCACTTCCAACAGAAGCTCAGAGCAAACCCTACTACTCGGATTACTCCCCCACCCGCCTTCTTATCCACAAGATGTGCACCAGCCACTACCTGGACCTGTTCATCACCATCGTAATAGGGCTCAACGTCATCACCATGTCAATGGAGCACTATCAGCAGCCTAAGGTCAGATATTTGGGGGAAAGGAAGATGGTAAAAATAGTGATTAAATATACACTCACTAGCCACTTTATTACATACACCGGTTCAAAAGCACGTTAACACAAATATGTAAACAGTTAATCACAAGGCAGCAATTCAGTGCATTTAAGGATTTAGACATGGTCAAGACGACCAGCTAACATTCGAACTGAGCATCAAAATGGGGAAGAAAAGTGATTCAGGTGACATTGAACGTGGCATGGTTGTTGGTGTCAGAGGTCAGAGAAGAATTTTCCAGACTGCTTTTCCAGACTGAGCTGATAGGAAGGCAAAAGTAATTCAAATAACCACTTGTTACAATCAAGCTATACAGAAGAGCATCTCTGAACA
>VUQS01029919.1:0-15389 GCA_015108495.1 Heterochromis multidens | reverse complement strand
TAATACTGAGGTCTCAGGAGGATAAGATAAAAAAAAATCCCAAGTAGAGATCCATGTGAGAATTTTGCAACAGCAAAGATGGTGGTGGTCCCACCCCTGACCCCACAGAGCCAATCAACAGCCAAAATGGGAAACATATTAGCCAGTCATGTTGTTGCACTGATGCAAGTGAACAGCAGAGGCCCATGACATTTAAACTATGTGGTGGCGAGCACATCTTCAAGTACAGGAGTAGTAGTGGTAGTATTAGTAGTAGTAGTAAAGATGTATGTAATCATACATTTTTTCTTACTGTATCCATAATGTGAATTAGTATTGCATATAATCAGTGCTCTGGAGCATGAGCAGAGACATCACCACTCTGGATTGAGCTGTAAAGCTGAAACTTTGCACATGCATAGTAGAAGTATGACTTGAAGGGGAAAAGATTTTTAAACCTCTCAGGCACAGTCACTAAACTTTACTGGTGGTACTATGCAAGAATCTTTCATGACTTAGAGACCATTGAAGTTAAGATTTATGGATCTCATGGCATTTAGAAACAGGCTTCGACTGCTTGCAATTGCCCGGAGGCTTTGTCAAGTGGTAAGATTCATTTCTAGAAGGACTTTTGATTTCATACAGTACTTCATGCAATAACTCTTTGCAATGCAACACATCTCTCTGTCAGAAAATCAGCAGATAATTTACTGCAACCCTGCATAACCCTGTGTATAATGAGTCACTTTTAGTCTCATTTGTGCTTGTACTAATATTTAGTGCAGTTGAGTTCAGGTTCAGTTTATTCACAAATCAATTAAAATACAAATTCCAACATGATAGTATACAAAATAGTTATTTGTGAAATGGGACTCCTCAAAAGCTATCCAGAGCTTATAAATAGGGGCCCAAACATCAGATTATACCAAATACATATTTAATTCCCAACATACATTATCATACTAACTTAAATCACTAAAATTATCCTAAAATTACCCTAGGGATCCTAACATATAAATAACACTAATCCAATACATCTAGACAGTAGCACATGAAAATAAAAGTATAAACCTCATATAGATAACTATTGCAAGTTCTGAAAGATCCTTGCCATACAGGATTCAAAATCAAACATATTTTAGTAGAAACTGTTGTATTAAAGTATGTTTGAAGACAGAAAAAGATGTTAACATTTTTAAAGTGCTTTGAAGCTCATTCCAAATTTGTGGACCTCTACAGGTCACAGTAAAACGTGTACATTTAAATTTGCGTTTCTTTCCCCTCAATAGTTGTTTTTTCTCCTGTTGTATGTATGAGAGGAACAATATATTGGGACAAGTCTTTAGTTGAGTCTAAATACTACATTACACGAGCATTATGAAAAATGTTATATTCAGTTAACTTCAGAAGTTTGTAATCATGAAAAAGACGGTCAGAGGGAGCATCTACCTTGGACCATGATATGGGTCATATAACTTTCTTTTGTAAAGTCTGTAATCTCTCAAGATAAGTAGGATAAATATAACAAAGAGACCAGTCAGTACTGCTTCTTACTGTCCTGGAGCAACTGTGACCACATAATTTCCTCTGGGATTAATAAAGTATTCTGATTCTGAAAAAAATAAACTAACATATTTCGATAATTTCTTCATTAGTTCATAAATATGTCTCTTAAAAATTAAGAAATTCATTATTGTGAACCAAATGTGAGCCAAATACAGTAATATTCCCCTTTCACACATATAACTTCTAAACCAACATATTGCAGCTTGCTCAGAAGGATTTTAAAATTAATATTAAGGCATTTTGATTCTATATTCAGCTTTTTTATATAGCTTTCTAAATTTTACTTACATTTTTACCTATTTTTACTTTAATTTTATTTAGTTTTTAACTTATTAAGCTCCTTTATTTCACTTTAATTTTTTTTAATTTAAGAGATCCTTTCTTTTGTGTAACTTAATTACCTTTTGAGATAAACAAAACACATCTTGTCTTGTCTAGGTTCAATGCAAATTACACACAGACACAATAAATCTAATCAAAGGCATTTAAAGATTTTAGAAAAAAAAAATGTAACAGCTTTTTTATATTTATTTTATATTATTCTCTGAAGCCAAAAGCACAAGCCAGGAAACCAGGAGAAGAGACTTAGTTAATATTGCTTCATTACTTGAAAGAAATACTGTAGGTTACAATGTGCACATTTCCCATCATGCATTTTTCTGCACGTTCCACAATTTTAAGCCTAAATGGGGTCCAGCAGACTTCAACAGGAACAATGATACAGAAAGCTCAATTTTTAGAAATAACTGTAAGACATGAAGTGAACAGTGTGTGTGTGTGTGTGTGTGTGTGTGTGTGTGTGTGTGTGTGTGTGTATCATACCTTTTCTAGTTGCTCTATACAGCCGGTATGAACAACAATCTTACAGGCTGCACATTTCCTCCTGGGGGCCGACTTCTTAAAAGGAGAGAGAGAGTACAAAGGGTAGAGTAAGACACACAAACCCACCAAAAAAATAGACACACACAACAAATGCAACAAACATAAGCAGTGTAAGGACACACTATTAGCACACTGTTACACACTGGCAACAATACATGATGAGATGTGCTCAAGGTCCCCCAACATTTTACTTCTATTCCTGTTCAGTTTAAAAAGCCCCAACAGACTTTTATTAGCAGCATTAACAGCAGAATGACACTCCAGGCTTGAAGAGAGGCACGAGTTTCAGTCATTTTTCTTCACCAGCCATGACTCAAAATGGGAAAAAAAGGAGTTAACATTAGGTTAATATTTCTGATCCTTCTAAATGCAAAAGACCAACCTGCTGCACAATTAAACTCAACTTCTGACTGAAAAAACCCGCTCAAATATTATCTACTTTTAAGATAATACACTTAATACAAGAAGACAAGAAATGTTTAACTATTATTAAGAAATGTTAAATCAAACTTTATTTAACAGGTTGTTCGTTTTTTTACATTTGAAGAATTTTATGACAATCAGTGTTTACTTCCTGGATTTTTGTCAACGTATTAAAAACAGTCCTTTGTTTACTTGTCCAATTACTTCTGAGCCTCAATCAGCTCCATACAAAGTCCTTACCAAAAGTTTTTGATACAAGGAATGTAATAATCTATTTAATTAGTGTCATATTAGACATTCTTAATCAAAATATGAAAAAATATGTATTTTATTAAGAAAAAATAAATCCTTTATTTCATAATTAGTAAACTCAACGATGAAATTTTAATTTAATTCTACAATTTGTTGTAACCTGCTTCAACACACTTCTGTAAGCTATTTTATATAAAGCAGTCACACAGTGCATAACTTAAAGATTTTTGTGTAATGTACAAATAAATCAGCTTTACTGTCTTTTTTAGGAAGAATCCCTTTTTGCACATGCTCAAAATAAATCAGGTTTCTGGTACGTAACAAACAGATTTCAATATAACAGGAAGTGACTAAACAGAAGCCCAACATCATGACACACGGGCATTAATTCTCAGAGAGACCATCTCTACATCCCTACAGCCTACAGACTGTAAATGAAAGATGGACATATCCATCGTAGCATCACCTACTGGTTTGTGGACTCATTTTGGTATCCTGGTCCCTGAAATACAACATCACGAGCGTCAGGTGGCTCTGACTGAGAAACAGAGCACTCAAATTGTAGCCACACCCCAAACTTTGCCCTTTTTAAATCGTGTAGTTTACTATAAATTGGATCATAACAGAATAAATGAACATCATGTTGTATTAAATAAGACCATAAACCATTCAGAAAAGTGCTCATGTATTTTTCACAACTGGACTTCTTTCTGCAACCACAAGAGTCGCCCCCTGTGGGCCATTAAAAGGAATGCAGGTTTAAGGTAATTTAGCTTTGGCTTCACCTTCCAGAAGTAGAAAATAATCTCTATGGCTATGAGGAGAAAAAAACAAAAACACTCAAAGGTAAAAGAATAAATTGATTTGAAAACTCACAGAGCCTCAGTAATTTATAACACAGTGACTGGCAAAAAAAAGTAAACACTCAAGATGCCAAAGTCCTATTTGCCTTCAATAAATAACACTACTCTGCTGCCCTTGCTCCTGTGACAGACAAACTACTCATTATGAGTAATAATATGACAACTAATAATGGAGTGGTCTCATCTCCAGTCAATGGGTTCGCTCTAGATTGTCAGTGAGAAACACTTAACAGCTCTCTCAGCCTTTCACCCTCATTTTCCATTGGTTAGCAGCTCTGAATGTTCTGCTACGAAAGTCCCACCACAAGATCATCTTTTTACAAGAAATATATCACAATACGGAAGCAAGATGTCCTTTTTCAAGATGCCGTGAGAGTTAAAACGCAAGAAAAATGAGGGTTCTTGTAAATGAAAATAAGTAAAATGGAGGAACTTATTTATCACACGTTTGCTTTTCAGTAAATAGATTTTTATGGTCATGGAATTCAGAAACAGTCAGCTGTGTAAAACAATTAACACCAGCTAGTTTTTAAATGGCACATTTTTCAGAGAAAAGGAAGGGAAGGATGACATCATTTTATTTTACACAGTGTATAACCAGTAGTTATAAAGCACTATAAACTAAAGTAGTGAGCCAAAGCATTAAAGCCACCTGCCTAATACTGCTGATCTCAGGACCATGACAGCAAAGTTCCCAGAAGAGCGTTGAGTTGTAACAAGATCATCAGTCTCATTTACTTTACCTATGAGTGGTTTTAATGTTGTGGCTGAGCAGAGACACAAGCATTTCGACTGAATCTAGACAGTTAAATTTATAATAAATTGATTAAATGTGTTATAAATGGAGTGAAACTCAGCTACAATGTCAGTAAATCAGCTGATTTCAATGCCAGCCAACATCAGTTGATGGCCCAGATCATCGCTTTGCAGCACACCCCCAACCAGCTCGCCCTCTCA
This sequence comes from Heterochromis multidens, assembly GCA_015108495.1. Lineage (NCBI taxonomy): Eukaryota > Metazoa > Chordata > Actinopteri > Cichliformes > Cichlidae > Heterochromis > Heterochromis multidens. The sequence goes on along the minus strand of VUQS01029919.1, from coordinate 10,467 downwards.
TGACGGATCTCACTTAATCAGTCTGTTGTTCATGACTTCTGCTCTGGTCTCTCCACCTTATCCTTTCCATGTATGAACATAGGAAGGGTGAGGAGGTCCCAGAAAGAAGCCATGCCACCAAATATAAATTAGTGTAGATCTTCCTCACTGAAATAATGCTAAAAATATCAATCCAATAAATCAAAAATAAACACACCCAAGAGCATGAAGGATCGTAACATGACTTCATGAGTGTTTAATAATAAGGTACTACTTAGATATGTCAGTTAATAATCATATCTGTGGTGATGCAGACACTGTACTGGTCTGTTGTGGTGAAGACAGAGCTGAGCATGAAGGAGAAGCTGTAAATTTACTGGTCGATCTACGTTCCTACCCTGATCTGTGGCCACAGGCGGTGGGTACTGACCCAAAGAATGAGATACAAGCAGCAGAAATGAGCTTCTGAGTCTGGGCTCAGCCTCAAAGATAGGGTGAGGAGCTCTGTGGTTTGGGAGAGACTTAAAGTAGATCCTCTGAGTTGCCAGTTGAGGTGGTTCAGGCATCGTGCTAGGATGTGTCCCTGGACACCTCCTAGGTGAGCTTTTTTTAGGCACGTCCTAACAGGGGGAGACCTAGAAGAGCTGGAGAATAGTTGAGAAGGAGAGGGAGGTCTGGGTGTCTCTGCTTACACTGCTGCCCTCGTGAACTGGAACTGAACACGTCCTCTGAAGATAGCTGGTCTTATAGAGGCCAAGACAAACATTGAGGAAAGTGATGGGTAAAGAAAATGTGACACAAAAGGAGTAATTAAAAGGAATGTGGATTTCAAAATAAACATTTAATCAACTTTTCCAATAATCCACTGAATTCTGTCAACCCCATTGCTTTTACTGCTGAGTGTAGTCAACTCCCAAAGGCCTGTTCACAATAATAAAAACTTCAATACCTATGTTGAACTACACATTAGCACCATAAATATTCATTAAGGGCTTGTTTTTATTAATCAGTATCTTTCATAACTGTTATTATGCACTGAAAAAAGTGTGTGCCAAACAGATGCTACTTTCTGATGTTTTATATGTTGTTTTTAATACTGCATTTCCACCAAACGGAAAGCGGCGTTTTCAACATCTGGGATTCTCCCGAGGACAGGATTATTCATGCTGTGCGAGGGCAGCTGGAGCTGTACGGATCAACTTTTGTTTTTATGTAGAGAGAAGACAGAAAAGTGTTGAAATTGTAGGACTTCGTGTTAAGTTCTGAAAGTATGTTACTGTAACTTGATTCCAGCTGTTGGTTGTACTCCTCCTCATCATCCTGCTGGCTTTTGGAGGGTGAATATCCGTGGTTTTCCAACACGACTTCATTCACAAGAATAGCGCCAGGTAGAAATTCCTATCATACTTTATCCAAACTTGAAGACTGGCAGAACAACACTGATGGAAGAGTCCACTCTCATCCCAGAAGAAGGTTTGCTATTATTTCCAAGTAATTTGTTTAACCTTCTGTACCCCATTTGTGAGACGTGTTTATCAGAGGGAAAGTGTGACTTTTAGGACTCTCAAGCCCAACATTAGCTGGTATAACATCAGCTTATAACCAGCTGTTGTTTAGCTAGCTCTTGTTAGCTGTCCAGAGACGGAAGGGTCACATGTCTAATCTGATTACAATAATTAATTGCGACAATATCGGGAATAAATATGTTTATGCACATTTTAGTGTGTTAGAGCCCTGACTTTAGTTCAGGAGAGGAGGCTTCAGGTGAGCAGGAAGAAGATGAGGTGGAGATGAGGGAGGAGAGAGCAGTGGTGGAGGAGGCAGATGAAGAAGGAGGAGGAGGAGAAGGAGTTAATAAGACAGAAATAATGAGAAATAGATGAAATGTACAAATGTACAAATCTTAAATGGTCACACATAGTTTAAAAGTGCTACTTGTGATCTTTAAAATAAAACTAACTTATAACTGACACTTTACAGGTTTTTTGTAGCTATATTTAGGTTTTTTTTTTATCAGATTTCCACTTTCTTTCAGAATTCTCAGCAATCTGGAACATACAGAATTGTATTGGGGTATAGGGGGTTAACTCCGAGACAAAGGCTTATATGCTAAAATGTTTCAATTCTTTTTTTAGGTAATTCATGATTATGGAGCGTGCCATGGAGTTCTTTCCTTTCAAGCCTACATATGTCCCTTCAAACAGCATCTCAAACAAAAACACTCTAAATCTAGCAAACTCTTAAATACTCTTTTCAAAGCGTGTAATAGTTGTTGAAATGACTAAACTGAGGAAGGTTGAAAGGTAGGAGGCATTTTCTGCAGCATTTGTCTTGCATGAGTGCAAAGCCTCAGCTGCTTCCTTCAGACAGCCTAGTTGTTCCTTCATGACTGAGATTAAATCGAGCTGATCCCACTAAAAACAGGTAGGAATGTGTTTACTTACGTCAGCCACGACTTCTCAACGCAATCTCAGATTCCTCTGAGGTCGGCATATCCTCTTGGACATTTATCTAACACAAATCATCACAGAGAGATTACGGCACACTTATTTTTTTCCTGCAGCTCAATCTTAACAGTGTGTTTTTATACATGCACTATAATTACCTTCCATCAGTGGAAATGTACAGCGATGTTATTACATTATTGTAAGAATTAAAGGCCGTTTCTCAGCTCTCTATAGCAGGTGCTGTTTTTCTTGTAAGAGCTGAACGGATGGACAAAAGGTCAACAGCAGCTCTCATTTAGACTCTTTCTTTGCAGCCCTGCATGCTTGTGGTCAATGACACTCAAGAGCACCCTTCCTTCTCTGTTTTTGGAGTAATTAATTCACTGCTTTGTAGACACGTTTCACCTGAATGAGAGTGTGTCATCCTGTTTATAATAACGCTGAATTTCTAGATTGCATTTACAGCAGCGCTCCATTTCCAGAACACTGGGACCACCTGCTCTGCGAATAAAGCACGAATGAGGGATGAGTTTTTCATGTGTGGTACTAAAATCACAACCTTGTGATAAACTGAAAGCTTTTTGAAATTCTTGCTTAATATTTTTTCCCCTCTTTCTTCCTACTTTTACTGTAAAATTTAAATACTTTTTCTCTGTGTACATTTCTCTGTGTAATGTCTGGTTTCTGTATTACCTGCCACTGATTCCACATATTAGTGTCATCATGTTTTGCTTTTTTTACATTAACCTGACACCAGCTTTGAAAAACAGGCCATTTAAAGAAATTGATTTTTTTTTCTACACCTTTTCTGCAGCTGCATTAAAGAGACAAAACTCAGCTGCATGGAAAAGCTTTTAAGAATCAGAGGTGTTTCAGGCAGCATTATTAGCTGCTGATATGAAAGACTGTGGTCAGGCTGATTAACTCCACTATTGTGACATTTCCCACACACTTTCAGTAAATGCCTTCACTCTGATACAGTCTGTATTGTTCCTATCATTCCTTTCTGTCCTGCCACAAAAAATAAAAAATACTACACAGATATTTTGTTTTTATTCCAAGGTATGTATAAGGGTAGGGTGACCAGGTATCCCATTTTATGTGAGACTGCAGATTTATCCCTTGTCCCCACTTGGATGGGGAGAGTGTGGTTCGTTTCTAAATGAATAGCTAAATCTTTCCATTTATAAGTTTTGCCTCTGCAAACATATTTTCCAGCTAAACCTACACTATACACTCAAATGCTCAAAGTATTTAAATGGATTCAGTTCAACAAAATTCTACTAACTTAAACATTTTGAATGTCTGTGACATCAAATTCATTTTTCACTGAAAAATGAATCATTGAATAACTTGAATATCTCGATTACAAAAAATCCTCGATGCTTATTTTCTGCTTCAATGCTTCATTTAATCCATGACTATGTAGCGCTCAGTTGTCACCATGTAAGTAGTTTAATGTGGATCCAGAGTCTGGCTACACACACGGCAAAGAGCAAAGAGGAGGAGCCGTTACTGAGATGGTGAAAGAAAACGTTTTTCTAGCGTACAAAGCAGCAGCACTTGTTACCGGTGGGAGTCCTTACTCAAACCACCTGTTCAACAAGCTCCAACGTGAAGAAAAGCGAACTTCGTAGCTGCTCCCATCCACCACTGTTTGTTTTACACAGCAAAAATCTACAGTAAAGCTGCAGAAGACAAAATAAAAGCATATGTAAGCAAATGAACTTTAACTTAGTCTGTCACGATGTTTAAATTAGGCAGCTTGCTGAGGGCTGACAACAGCCAGTGAATGCATTTTCTATCGCACTGATACCTGCAGCAAGCAGGGGTGAGTCTACAGGGGGGCATGGGGTATACTAGACCATATTTATTTTAAGGCTTTAGTAACATTATCTTGCAGATTTTGATTAATGTAAAATATAAATAAATTATTATTTCTCCCTGCATGCCAGTAAAACTCTGAGCCACTAACCTGGGACTGTTAGGTTGGACACTGAATTATTATTAAGGGTCTCCCTTGTGAACGGGACTAACCTGGTTAAATAAAAAAAACAAACAAAAACATCAGAACGTCTGTTTTCTGCAACATAAAATTTTGCATCGAAGCACAGGGCAAGCCTCAGAGAACGCTGAAAGGCTCACTTTTCTTCATTGGAACCACCACATGCTCCTTTAAAGGCTTACAGACACACACTCACTCACTCATACACAAGCACACTTAAACACACACACACAAAACACATACACATGAACACACACCAAATCTACCTCATCCAGGAGATATAATACTGTGAGAACTCTTTTTGCCTCTTACTAATGTAAGAAAGCCTTCCAAAAACACAGAGTAAAGGCCAATTATTTTAGGCCTTAGTTTAGGTTGTATGTAATCCTTATTTATTTGACATTAATGTACTTGTAATTATTAATTACTTAATTTATTTAAATGTTTTCTTTTAAAAAAATGATTTGTAAATAAAATAAAAGGGTTTAGGATTTTTTGGACAGATTTTGTATGAAGTTAAACTATTAAAAATATTGGTTTCCATTTTAGAAACTGCAATGAGCAGTTCATTTTGAAAGACCTGTGTTTTTTCTTTTTTTAATATTTATTATTGCTCATTAAAAAGACAAAAGTATTTCTTATCCGATTACTCGATTAATCGATGGAATAAAATAATCAATAGCTGCAGCCCTATTCCTTTTGATTAACTTAAACTGTTATGCTGATTAAAATGGACTGGTATTATTACAGAACTATTGTACGCTACTACAAGCCACATCCACCCATTCACACACACACACACACATTCATACTGCACTTTATTCTACATCTATAAGTGCTTTCTAACTATCATGCACTCACTCGAGGGTTCAGTATCTTGCCCGAGGACACCTGCAGCAAGGCTGGAGGACGGGCCCCACCTCCGGACCAAGAGCCACCCCGAGCTGATATCTGTGTCTGTGCATTGCAACCATATAGTTTATGCAGCTTGCTAACCAAGCTACCTAGCAATAGCTTATCAATTAACACACCACCCTTTCATCCGTACAGGGTAACTTCTGGCTCCAAAAACAACAACATGACAGCGGCCAGAACACCAAAATGTGCAGTCCAAAACCAAAGGGTGACGTCAAGGTAGCTTCATCCATCTTTTATACTGTTATTAGTAGGAATCACAAAATCATAACTTCACTGTTCTCATTTCTATTATTTTAATGCCAGTGTGTGCATCTGACATCATCGTGTTACAGGGTATGGTGGAAATTTATGGAAAAGTTTGTTGCCTTGTTTATTTATTTATTTTTTTACTTTGAAAAAAAACTGAAGAATAAGATGAGCTGCCTCTCCACTCAGGCTCTCATCCTCCAGATAAATTCCATCACAGTTTTGGGCTGCAGTAGTAGTCCTTGATCTGTAACGCAGCCTCTGTGACCTCTGTGTAGAGCCACATGAACCAGTTCTCCAGTTACTGAAGGTTCTGGATAGAGTGACCTAACAGTTTGCAGCAGATCTCTGGATTGCCGCTGTCACCAGCTGCAGTCCAAGACGGTGGAGTTGGAGGTCATCTGACCTCAGCAGAATGATATCGAGAATTGCCATAACAGTGACCTGGCCACTGAGCCAGCTGGTAGGGTAATATGAGATAGAAAGTGTTGGGGTTAGATAGATGGCAGAAACTAAGCTTTCAAAAAAAGAGTGAGGACAATCCTTCATTGAACTGATGGTGACAAAAAAAATAAATAAATGCTAAAATTAGTTGCCAAATGTACTGTGACTGCTGGTAATATACGTAGATGGACCGGAATTGACCCAGTAAAGAAAGAAAGAAAATTTTGGACTTTTTAACTGTATTTTCATAAGTTTTACAGCTTTTCGTGCTGATAAAGACCTCCCCAATGGGCATTCAAACTATACAAAAGTAAAAAAAATAGTTCCTGTTTTTTCACTATCTACTATAGAAGTTTCAGGGTTATTTTTACAATGAGTCCACAGTAAAAAGCAAAGGACATTTTCTGGTAATTACCAAAAACATTCTGTTTTATAATTACCAGACAATCTGGGCAATGAGTACCAGAACTTTTTGTAATTTTACACGTTTATTTCTTACAATTTAGGCCCAAAAAGTCGTGCTCACACATTTCTTTCATTTACTACAGCAGTGTTTCTTTACCATGCAGCAAAACTGAGACGTATTGCTGAAATTGCACTTCTTTTTCTTATATTGGGATATATCAGGGATTAAATGTGCAGTTAAACTTCTTTACACCAACAGAAAGGGGAGTTTCACTAACACGACTTGAGATCAAAGTGGGCTGTATGTGGCCCACGAGGTAAAATGAATTCGACATCCCTGACTTATAGCTTCACAATTTCCCATTATATGCAGTTTGTTTTTTTTAATCAATGCAAACTAACAAAATTAAAAAAAAGGTTAAATCAGCATTAGTTTTCAGTTTCAGCCTTAAAAGGTTTCACTGAATGATTTAATAATGCTGCTAAGGCTAGAATTTAATTCTCACTAACGTGTCAGAAGATGATCCATTAGACCCAAAACTATTTCTACTTGGTTTGTATCTAGAAGGACACAAATATAATAAAGCTGAGCAAACATTAATAAACCTCAGTTTTTACATGCCAAAAAGCTAACTGTTAGAGGGGAATAACTCAAAAACCAACTGCTATGCAAGACAAATATCAAACCTCCCTCTAGAAAGAATAAATATATACCCAAAGCATAAAAAAGGTGTCTTTGAAAAGGTTTGGGGACCTTTACTGATTTTTTTGGAGGATGTGGATCTAACAGCTAATCAGTCTGACTAGTTGGTTGTTCTAAACCATGCATGATTTGCTGCATTCTCTTTATTCTAAAGTCGGCTTTTCTTTTTCCCAGGATGTGGGTACCATGTGTTGATTATGAGGAGGAGATTCTTTCTGAGTTTCTTTTTGTTCCAATTATTTCATGTTCATATGACTGATTTATCATTGCTTGAAATAAAAAAATATATTCTTGAGAAAAAGCCCATCTTTTAGTGTATCTCACACACAAACAGAGGATGTGTTTGAGCACTGTACACTACTCACAGCTGTCTTTAGCAGGCAGGCATCCTCTCCGAGATAACAGAGCTCTCCCGAGCAGCTCGTCTCCATCCACAGGTGATCCCCATTCACTGCGTTCTCCTACAGGGACGCAGACAAGACAGAGAGAAAATTAAGGGGGAAATAATCATAAAATAAGTCAACACTGTCTTGGTGCATGTCTCACATTAAACTGCAACTATATGGACATGAGCATGTGGTGGAGAATGAGGTCAACAAGCGTGTCAAGCACATAACTGCCACTGCTGAGTAGGTGGGTAACTTCACAGTGCATGTTAATTTAAACACTACTGATTCATGTGCAAACACACTCCTACGTGGAGTAACACATGTCAGTCTACAGGCATTCAAAGACAATAAATGTAAATGCATGCATGCTGAATGTTTAAGTAAAAGGGTATCACTAGGTTTACTGTGCAGTTGTCAAAGTGTTTATATGTACATGACAACTTTTAATTTAAAAAACATGCCTCAATTTATCAGCTAGGGAAGTATTTTAATATACTTTAAATTACTTTTTTAAACTAGTTTCAAATAAAAAAAAAAAGCCTGATTTCTGAAAATCAGGTTGTTTTTTTTCTCTGCAGCACTTACGCACATCAAACTTTTACAGAAGAGTTTGTTCAAATATCATTCAGCCTGATTTACAGAAAATTTACAGAGCTGTATGTTTTTATATATATTAACAGAGTTTACATAAGTGCAGACACAGGTGATTTAATTGTTGATTTAATCTGCAGTTTTCCGCAATGAGAAAAACTATAAATGAAGGTAAACACTAGGTCATTAAATAAGTAATGCCGTGAGCTAATAAAATAATAAAATCTTCTGACCTGACATTACAGGGGGACAATTTAATTTCTATTGTTCTATACACTCATTTAAAAATATTTAAATAAGCCTATGTGAGCAGGATTTTGCAGTAAGAGAACTGGATTAAAGCTGATAAAACACAAATAAAATAAATCACTTGGGTAATACTGTAGGTAAGCAATCAGCCAAACATAAAGCTGTGCACCAGGCCTGTGTGCAGGAGCAGAGCCACGGTTTCAGATCCTCTAAATAAGTAAAACTACAGGCACTACTTTACATAATAAAAATAATCCTACATCAAAAATATAAGTTGAGACACTACAGGGCCTTTTCAGATTTGTAATGCACCTCACACAGTTATGGAGACAGCTTAAGCCTACCTGGGAAAACAGCTGGCTGAAATGGGGTTATAAGCCTTCAAGAACATAAAAGTTGGCCCAGGTGAACAGCTCAAATCTCTCTTCGACTCCACCTGATAATTTTTAATAAGGCAAACCTCTGGTATAGACTCCCTCCTTTACAAAGCAAGTTTGTGAGAAAGAGTGGCTCATCCAGCTCACAAGCTGCAACATAACATGGAGAGTGACTAGTGTGTCCCTCTTTTGTGAGACTGCATGATATTTTTAATTCCTTGTCCTCCTGTCCCACATCTTGAGACAATGTCCAATGTTCTGTAGAACATGCACTTTTCTAAAGTCTGGGTTTTATCCAGTGAATATGAAGTCAGAAGAAGATTAGCCTATCTAATGCCATACTCATCAGGGAACGATACAAGTCACAAGCTTTGCAGATTTTGTTGATAATGGTGGAAACTACCACAAAGGAAATGAAGCAGCAGGATATTCTGAGAAATAGTTTTTGTCTTTGTTTACAGAAGTTATTTTCAGTTTCACACTGGGGGAAAATATGGTGTGAAGTGACACATTATGTGTATCATAATTGGATAAAAATTGATAAAATTGTCAAATCTGTCTCAGGAAAGGTATGCCAATCTATGGGCACATCCCAACTGAAATCCAAAAACTGATACCAGACAGAAGAGCAGCTGAAATAACAGTGAAATAACAGAATACAGGAGTATATAAAGAGACCATAAGAACAAACTTAAGCTTCCTTTTATCCTTACTGTATTTATTTACCAAGAGAGTCGGAAATATATTTGGCCTATACATGCACTATTTATTGTATTTTAGTTAGATATCAAAATCAGCATTATTGATGTGTCCCAATTTGTACCACACAAACACAGTGTTTGCCCCACATTTACTTTGCTGTGATATAGTCACCCTAAGAGGTTTTGGCAACATGTATTTATTTAAATTATTACACCTTTATTTAATTAAATCTAAGTAAAATGTTATGCATGAAGTGCATAAAAGCAGCCAGAAGAGCATGATAATGGTCTAATAAGAAATGGAGTTCCTTCCCAAGCCAACACAGGCATACCTTTAGCAATTAGGTGAAGACTCTGAAAGGCCGGGAGGGGCTACAGATCCATGTAATGGACTAGCAGAAAATAAATTTCCACAACCCTTTGTCTACTGGACATTTAATGAGACAGATAATGTAAGTCAACTGGCAAAATCTCATTGTAATATAGCTTTTCTTTAAAACTGAAACACTACAGGGTGGGCCATTTATATGGATACACCGTAATAACATGGGAATGGTTGGTGATATTAAAGTCCTGTTTGTGGCACATTAGTATATGTGAGGGGGCAAACTCCCCAAGATGGGTGGTGACCATGGTGGCCATTTAGAAGTCGGCCATCTTGGATACAACTTTTGTTTTTTCAATAGGAAGAGGGCCATGTGACACATCAAACTTATTGGTAATGTCACAAGAAAAACAATGGTGTGCTTGGTTCCAACGTAACTTTATTCTTTCATGAGTTATTTACAAGTTGCTCTTTGTTCACAGCCATTGACATGTCGAAGAGGTTAACACATGAGGAGCGGATCGAAATCGTGTTGATATCTGGTGAACGCAGTAACCGGGTCATTGCAGCAGATTTCAATGCAAGACACCCTACGAGACCGCCCATCTCCCATGCTACAGTCAGCAAACTGCTTGCTAAGTTCCGTGAAACTGGTTCAGTGTTGGATTTGCCAAAATGTGGACGCAAG
>VUQS01029915.1:6218-16569 GCA_015108495.1 Heterochromis multidens | reverse complement strand
TAACGCGTTTTGTCCATTAATATATTAAAATATTCTTTAGTCTTTTGTGTGCGTGTGTGTGTGTGTGTGTGTACACGTCTTTACATCTTTGTGTGGACTGAAAATTGGCATGCTACTATACTTGTGGGGACATTTCGTCGTTGTGAGGACCTTTTTGCCGGTCCTCACAAGGTTGAAGGCATTTTTGGGGCTCAAAATGTGGTTTTAGTGTCAGGGTTACAATTAGGTTATGGTTAGGTTTAGGCTTAGGGTTAGGGTTAGGCATTCATTTTTGATGGGGCTAGGGAAAGCATTATGTCAATGAGATGTCCTCACAAAGATAGCAAGACAAGTATGTGTGTGTGTGTATATATATATATACACACACACACATACATATATATATATATATATATATACATACATATATATATCTGTATGTATGTATATGTGTGTGTGTGTGTGTTTGTGTGTGCGTGTATATATATATGTGTGTGTGTGTCTGTGTAAAGATGACTCTCAACAGGCTCAACAGAAACCACTTCTCTACTGTATTTTGGTAAATCTCTGTGTTCTGCCTCATGTCAACTTTAGATTTTGTAGTTTCTTAGCCACGCTAGCAGTGTGGCAATATCTGTCGCTTCATACACATTTTGAAATATGTCATCATCTAGAAGTCCGTACCAGACATTCATACGTATCTCTCCCAGGATAAACTAGCGTTTCACTTTTTATATAGAGTATCATGATCAAATGCCTGCAAAACTAATGGAAATCATACTCTGCTGCACACCAAACTACGACATGACCAAGATTAGTACTTTGTCCTTTTCCTGAGCTGAACAGCCTCACAGAGCTGTGAGTGTGGGTGTAAACTCCCATAGCTGTGAAAGCTTTAAAACATATGACAAAATTATTTTCACATGAGGAATTATGGCTAGAAGAGCAAAATGTGGGTAAAAAGGATAAAAGGTTTATTCCACATGGAGATATGACCCATTAAGATCGACCCAAAATGCACTTTTTGAGTTTTTTTCACTGAATTATCAGAAAATGGATAAAACATGCAGGGTACCAATGTTTCTTTCTGTTACTCTACATTATAAAAATTTAATTTGTGGTGTTTTGAAATGTTGATATAGCCGTGATACTGATGCTCAACGTTTGTTAGAGAAAAATAAATCATGCTTGCAGTTTTAAACAGAACCTAAATGTGTTTGTCATGAAAATTTCATGTGAATATCTCCTGTACTTAAGAAACTATGAGGGCTCAAAAACGTTGAAAAAATATGGCGAATTAAGAAGTGCAAACCTTCCTGATGTACTTTGAGGGCTGTAACCCAGAAAATATTCCTAGCAGGAAGGTAGAATTGTGCACATTTTCATTAAATAGACTAAATAGAATATTGTACAAAAACAACCAGTTCTGAACAACTATATACCATCTCTTCACCATCAGTATTTTGGTGGATTACTGTGGCACTTCCTGGGGCTTTCTGCAAATGAAAAGATTCATTTTAAAAAGCTCTCCTCTTTGTATTGTTAGATTGCCAGTTCAGTGATTCACAAGAAATGATCCACTGACCTGGCATGTCACTCATCTCAAGAGAAACAATGGCTCTCAAGTTCTGTGTACCTGATGGCAGGGTGTGATGTGAGTTATGGATTTTATTTTAACTCTAAGCTTAAATCTGAAAGCTGTCCTGAGCACTAAAAAAAGAGTCTGACCTCGCTGTTATCTCATCATGGTCCTGTAGTCCAAACATCTACATCCCACCGTCTGTCAGACAGGCAGAGAAGGAAATTGATAACTCACACTTGGTTTACTTCCACATCTGGAAGCTGCTGGAGTCATGGAGATATCAGCTGTGGAAGTCACAACAATTGCACAGCTCCAATTATTGATGAGGAGTGAGATCAAGGTTATCATAGTTAATTAAAACTAAACTAAAAACTAAAACTAAGGGTGAAAAAATAAACTTAGATAACTGAAATACAAATAAAAGGCATCGGTAGTGTAGCAACTCCATCAGCCACCATTCAGTGTTTGCAACATAGCACATAGCCCTTTGTTTTCACACGTTAGTAACACATTTTAGTTAACAATGTTTCTTCAATTTGCTAATAATACTTACTTTTTTGTTTGTTTCCCCTGAGCTCCAATTAACTGGTGAGCTGGGGGTTCTACTACACAAGAAACAGGAAAAGGAACAGTCCAACAGTGCAGTGAAAGGAGGGGGACATGGCAGGGGAAAGTTGCAAAAATTCAATTTTGTTTATTCATGAAAATATGATAAAAAGCTAATCTTTACTTGTGATAATTATTTGATGTTTTCTGTTATATTGTATTTGTTTTCCAGATTTTTTTGTTACTTTTATTGTCTTTGGAACTACTCCTTTTGTGTAAGTAGGCTTGGCTAGGTTTGGTTAGTGTTAGTTGTAGTTACTGAACTACACAAACAAATCAGACACTCACCGGCCACTTTATTAGGCACATCTGTTCAACTGCTCATTAACACAAATACCTAATCAGCAGCAACTCAATGCATGTAGGCATGGAAAGATGACCTGCTGAAGTTCAAGCTGAGCATCAAAATGTGGAAGAAAGGTGATTTAAGTGACTTTGAATATTGCATGGTTGTTGGTGTCAGGCAGGCTGGTCTGAATATTTCAGAAACTGCTGATCTACTGGGATTTTCACACACAACCATCTCTAGGGTTTACAGAGAATGGTCCAAAAAACAGAAGATCTTCAGTGAGCAGCATTTTTCTAGGTGAAAAAAGGTCTTGTTGATGTCAGAGGTCAGAGGAGAATAGCAGGCTGTTTTGAGTTGCTAGGATGGCAAAAGTAACTCAAATAACCTGTTGTTACAACCAAAGTATGCAGAAGAGCATCTCTGAATTTACAACACATCGAACCTTGAAGGAGATGGGCTCCAGCAGCAGAACACACCAGGTGCCACTCCTGTCAGCTAAGACCTGGAAACTGAGGCTTCACACACGCTCACCAAAATTGAACAATAGAAGTTTGGAAAAATCTAATAAGTCTTGATTTCTGCGGCAGATGGTAGGGTCAGAGTTTGGCATAAACAGCATGAAAGCATGGATCCATCCTGCCTTGTATCAACAGTTCAGACTGCTGGTGGTGTAATGGTGTGGGGGACATTTTCTTAGCACACTTTGGACCCCTTAATACCAAGTCAGCATTGTTTAAACTCCACAGCCTACCTGAGTATTGTTGCTGAGCATGTCCAACCCTTTAAGACCACAGCATATCTGTCTTATGATGGCTGCTTCCAGCAGGATAACATACCATGTCACAAAGCTCAATTATCTCAAACTGGTTTCTTGAACATGGCAGTGAGTTCACTGCATTGAAATGGTCTCCATAGTCACCAGATATCAACCCAATAGAGCATCTTTGGGATATGGTGGAACGGGAAATTCACATCATGAATGTGATGGTATCATGTCAATATGGACCAAAATCTCTGAGGAATGTTTCCAGCACCTTGTTGAATCTGTGCCATGAAGAATAAAAGCAGTTCTGAAAGCAAAGGGGGTCCAAGCTGGTACTAGTAGTGTAATAAACTTTCCTGTGAGTGTATATTAAAAAAAAAAAAAACTAAAGGTTTTCAAAGAGTTAAAAACTAAACTGAAACAATTGAATTGAAAACAAAAATTCAACCAAAATAAAAAATAAAAAAACTGATGAAATTACTGAAATATTGCAAAACCTCTGGAAACAGCTGGTCCGGTGGTTGACACAATCATACAGAGCTGTTGACAATGAAATAAAACAGATGTAGTTAACAGTTAACAGCTTACAGAATCCACATCTTAGTGAAATTTCTTTTTAATTTCAGTTCTATTTACAACGCCGCTTCACAGCGACGACAAAACAACTACATAAATCAGACAACAACAACACAACACAATAACACATTCATTTAAAACAATGTGACCAGCTAGGGTGGATGAAAAAAAACTTGTGCTGGTTGCTCAACAGTCCAAGCAAACTGTATGGAGTATTGTGTTCATACAGTATTTCAGCCTGTGACTGTAAACAGTCTGCTCTTACCATGAAGAGACATTTCAGTGGGATTAAATCTGCATCCACAGAGACCCCAAGAACCAGGAGTAAAAGAAGTTTGACTAGCTTTCCATCACTTCTCAAGATCCTTCATCCACTGTCAGCTCCTGCAGCTGCTCCTGCACAGTCTCCAGCTGCTCCATCTGGGTCTCCTGTGGCTGTTCGGACTCTGGCTGTTCGGACTCTGGCTGTTCGGACTCTGGCTCATGATTCTCTGGCTCTTCCTCTGTCTTTGGCTCCTCGCGTACGCTCTCCAGGTTTTCTGAGCTCTCAAAACAACCCGAATCTCTTGGCTCCTTGGCGTCCTCCCTAGAGCTGTCCTCCTTCTCCTCCTTCTCTTCTGGCTCTGACTCTTCTTCAGCTACACGAGGCAAAAACAATCACAGTTTAATACAGAGAAGTTAACTGCAATCCTTTTTATTCCTCCTGGATTCTGACAGGTCCTTTCATCTACATCCAGCAGTAAAGCTACAACACAATCATTCATTTGGAGTCACTTTGTGTCCACCTGGTGAATCTAAACCCTAGCTCATTCCTTTTCAGCATTGTTTATGGCCTCTCAAACCTCCTGAGGGAAATCCACTACATGCAGGCTGCTGACTGCTATTTGGTGCTGAGCATGTAGTGCATAAATACAGTGGGATTTTAGAGCAGAGAGAGAACGAAAACAGTAAATTTGTGGGTCAGACAGCTAGACAATGAGATAAAACTGTAAAGCTGAAACAGCTTCAAGGGACACTTTTCTGCAGGTTCCTCAGCACAGATGACCACTTTCATGCATTCACATTCTGACCAAATTTTATAGTAATTGTAGTCAGGTTGTTTGAAATCCTGTACACAAACTTGTACTCGAGACATTTCTTGAGCAGGGTGCACTGGGGTTAAATGAGTACAGAAAGTTGTTGCTGCATCCACCCTAAGGAGCGCTGTAATATAATCTTCTAATGAAAGGGGCCCTCTAGACTTTTGAGCCTCACCATGTGGTTCCTTGTGTGAAGGTGGTTGCCTTTTATTTTATTTTATTTTATTTGCCTTTAAGTCCAAGTAAGCTGTAATTTTTGTGGGATTTTTACATTTTAATAGCAATAATTTGTGTTTCTTCTGTTAAAAATGGGTTAATGCCACAAGCTGAACCAACCTTGGATGGTTTTTACAGGCTCACTGTTTTCAAAGCAGGGTGATCCACTTTAAAATGAACTCCAGCTATTAGATAATATGCTGCAGTTTTAATTTTTTTCAGTAGTTTAAATGAGCTCCCACTCTAATAGTGAGAAATTAATGGATAGTCATAACCTATGATCATAATAATAGAATAATATTAAATGTTAGGGGAAATAGATGCTGACTTAATGTCTTTGAGTGCAGCTGAGCGAAATCCATTAAAACTACACAGTCAGAGTGTGTTTTACAGTATTACAGTGGATGTCTAATAAAAACTTACTTGAAGATCTAGAAAAAAAAGCTTGGTCTTCATCTCAGTGATGCTTTCAACATACTGGAATTAGAGGAAGATCAATCTTAACTTATAAAAGAATATTTCCTTTCTGCAGCTGATTGTAAAGAAAGTTAAAATCCACAAACTCTCCTTCTGCAGCAAAGATGAGCCAAGATATTAAGACAAAGCACTGTGAACATAATGTGAGCCATAAAGTGCACCTAATTATGTAGCTGAGGTATAAAAAAGCACAAAGAGCTCCTGAAATTATCAGCAACTAACCAGGTTTAATTGTTATGACTAAATTCCTTTTATTAGACATGAGCTTTGCAGCATCACAGTGTGTAAACTTACAGTCTCTGAGCAGTTCAGTGGCGTTCAAGATCTTGGAGCGCTGCTCTGGGTCTGTGATGTTCAGCTCATTCAAGTGAGACTCCTTCAGCCCTGCAAAGTCCTCCAGAGTCTGGAAACCATGCATGGACAGCAAGGAACTCAGCTCCTGCAACACGAGAGAGCACAAGTCTTACATATCAGAGATCTAACGAAGGTGACCAGCACAGCAGGTACTCTGCAGTTTGCCTCACCATCAGGCAGATGCTGTCCAGGACTTCCTCCAGAGTTTTGGGTTTGGATTTGGCTCGGTTGGCCTTGCTGTTGCAGCGTTTCCTCCTGGTCGGGGGGGTCTCATCGGGCAGGAGGTTCACGTAAATAAACTTAAAGGAGCCCACCTTGTTGTTGAGCTTCCCTGTCCAGGTGCCCACAGGGGGCTTCTCGATGATGTGGATGATGTCCCCTTTCTATAAAAAGAGACAGTCCATGAATACTGACAGCCTGATAGGAGATAAAAGAAAACCACGAAAGCCCCCAAGAGGTATCAGTTTAAATTAAACTCTGTCATCATCTCAGGGTTTAGCTCAATATTTGATCAAAAATCTATCCAATGATTTAAGATAATGATCAGTATTGTAGAAGCTTTGAAAATATGAGTTTATAAATATTTTAGCATTCCCTCAAGCAGACTTTTCTGATCACGTATCATTGTATAAACTGCACTGAAATTATATTTTATCAAAGAGGCAACCAGTAATGGGGGCTGTCTTGTAGATTAAACTCTGCCTTCATGGATGATAATCAAAACGACCCATCTTGATTAACACGGTTAACAAGCTCCCTGGAGGAAGCCCCAGTGAGACAGCAAACGAGGCCAAATCGCAGCCAGCGAGGAAACCTCCCTCCCCCCTGAGACTCACTTGGAGTTTTAGTGACTCCACATCGTAGGGGCTCGGGGTGAAGTCGGTGTGGACCATGGCGCGGCCACAGAATGGCCCGTTGTAAGCGACGCCGTTCTCCTCCAGTCGCATGCTGTCCCTCTGGCTGTATCCGCTGTCTAGGCTCTGTCTGTCACTGCCTGAGGAGGACAGATAAGAAGCTGGGTCAGATTCCTCCTGAGCCCTCCACCACTGCCCCAGAGGTTTAAACACACTGTAAACATCACTACATGAATCCAGGAATCATGCTGATGGGACACTTTGAGCCTTTATATAGTAAGAAAGGCAGCCTGTAGCCTTTCATTAAAATATTATGGTATCACAAAGCTGTCAGACCTCTACATGACATCTGTAATGTAAACATATCTGTTGCACAAATTCTTTTAGCTCTTGACACTCTTAAGTTGGACTAATTAGCTATGAATACTGGATAAATTAAGAATGTTCAAAGCACTTTTCCTCTGGCAGGAAACTCACACCTTTTTTCTAACAGTTACAAGAATAGTTTACTGGGAAAAAATTCCCTTCTCATTGATTCTAATATTATTAACTTGCTACTTTCAGCTGCTCCTTTACTCATAAGGGGTTGCCACAGCAGGTAGCTCCGCATGTTTGATTTGGCAGATTTTTAACACCCTTTCTGATGCAACCCCAAAGGCACTTGTGTCTCCTCCTTGGATTGAACTGGGGATCTTTTGCTTGTTAAGCAAATATGCAATCCCCTAAATAAAAAGTATAAATTAAGAGCAATGCTGGCACTCACAATTTAAGTTCGTTTTGGGGGATGAGTAGCTTATTTTTATGAAACTGTTAAACTAATCCAACAGAAAGCTTAAACCTGGTCTAACACTATAACGCTGTTTTGACAGTTATAACCCTGAAGGCTCTGTAAGCACCTGACCAAGGAAATCAGGTCGACTGAGTCAGTGACCTTCTTTAAGTCTAGTCTTAAACTACACTTTTTGGGGAGAGAGTCTTCCCTGATTTTACTTGAGTATATTTCCTTTAAGAATTTGATAATCATGGATATGTTCTGTTTTAATCTAACGATTTTATGACATAAGTGTATTTTTTTATTGCCATTATTATTAAAATTATCATCCTGCAGTTACAAGAAGATTAATATGACCCTAAAAAATATTCAGTGTATCCTTGGGAAGTGTAAGACACACTTAATATATCACATCTGTGTATTCAGACATCCAGTTCCTCCCTCACAGCCTGAAGCTCAGTTTTTTTCACACTTACTGCCAGAGAGCTGGCGGCTGATGGGGCTGGGCATGGTGTCCTCCGAGCCTGTGGAGCACACTGACGTCCTCTGACCTGCACTCAGATCTGGAAGCCAGTCAGAGGAGACAGGAGACAGCTCCTCACCACTCTCTCCCTGTAGACAACAGTTCAGGTCGGAGGTCAGTTCACGTTCACCTCACTTAAATAATAAAAACGTCAAATAGGAGTCTCATTATCTTTGTCTCAAACTTGTCTCATTACCTTTTAACATACTTTTGGGGATCTGTCATTTAATTGCAGAAAAGCACATTCTTCTGCACATCTTTAAAAACAAAGCTCTGGCTCGTCTTTGTACTAACACACATTAACCTTGAAACGACAGATCTGTGGCAGTCGACTAAATTTAGAGCTCTGAACTGAGTGAGAATTATACCAAACTTTGGTAGGAGACAGACACTAAAAAGCAGGAGAAGAGGAGGAGGAGGTATTCAGGCTCTTTACCCAAACAGCAGCAGCCCCATAGATTAAAAATACTTGATTACAAGAAAAATGTACAGCACTGGCCGAACTCCATCCATCCATTTTTATCCAATTCGGGGTCACAGGGAGAGGGGGGTCAGACAGACTGGCTGAACTGTAACTTGAAATTCTTTGGTATGTTTTATTTTAGTTAAATCGAGAACACATTATGCAAATTTTTATGTGTTAGGCAAAGGTATAAATCCCTCTGTATTGTAATGGAGTAGAAGTATAAAGTGGCATTAAGGCTGCTTAGTTAAAATAAATAAGATAAGCCTTTGTTCTGAAAAACGCAGCACATGCATTTGTCCACAAGGTGGAGACAGTTTCAAATTTTTTCAGGAGTATTTGTTTTTGTAACAGCAATACATGAGCAGTGTAAACTTTTTTAGGTGTGCAGATTTATTAATCATGTATGAACTTTTATTTTGTGAAACTTAAATAGTATTTACCCCTTCTTCAGCTAAAGCCTTCTGCACCATCTTGGATGTTTTGCGGGTCATGGTACGTGAGATGACGTTGCGCCATTTCTTCCCCAGTTTGCTGCCACTTTTCACTGCTTCCTCTGCAGTCACACCATCTGCTACCTGAGAGGGGAGAAGGAAAAATCATCAGATGGGATAAAAAAAAAATGTGGTACAGTGGTATTTAAAGTCACTGAAATTAAGTTTGAAAGTAGTGAAAAAAAAAATTAAAATCTATGCCACTGACACAAATTTACTGTCATGGTAGCATCGCTGTCCGGTCACACAACTATTCTCTACTTCTCACAGACTAGAAGAGCTTTTGTAGTAATGGGGTTTGCATACACACATGTTGCTGCCATCCACAAGGTCTCTTTGTGCACACACACACGCACACACACATGCACACACACACATTCACTCTATTGTGGGCAGGTGCTTGAAAGCACAGTTTCAGAGTGTCACCAGACTGCATCTGCAGCCAAACTGTGTGCGGTTGCACGCTTATTACTGACAGCTAAAATGTTGTTTTTAGGCTTTTATGAGGTATTTAACAGCAGAGGCAGGCACTTAGCTTAATCACAGTGGTTATTATTATTATGCAGATACTAAAAACCAACAGTGGGTGCTTGTGGGATAGTCAAGAGCTGTAGCCCAAAAATGTAACTATAACTTTGTAAAATGGATGCTGAACAGGCAGAGTACATCAAGACAACAAATGCAGTTTCATCTCTAGATTGTTACATGTAAAATACAGGTGAGTTATGAAGAGCAGCAGCAGCGAATTTCTTACAGCACCCACCTGATAGTGGTCACGTTTAACCACCACAACCAGCTGGTAATAATACACACCAGTTTCTGTTTTGATTCTACTATTCAGGTGTAGTTTGGAAGCACATGCTATCAACAGAGGACGTCCTGTTTGTTTTTATTAACTTTGTTGTTTTCAATTAGGCCTGCCTCCCTCCACATGACCTTGAGGGAGTAATTCACGCCTTTATTACCTCTTGATTAGAGTACTGTAATTCTTTGTATGTTGGCCTTGATCAGTCGTTACTTTGTTTGCCTTCTCTCAGGAAAGAAACAGCGTGATCATACCTGTGCTGGCCTGTTTGTTTTTTTTTTGCAGATTTTAGTGTATTTATTGGTGACTTAGTGATTGTTAATTATATGTATATTTGGCGTAACCCATACAGTCAACTGAGACATTAACAGAATTCCACTATTTCCCTATAAGAAAAATGTTTTATAATCAATACTAGATTTACAAAAACTAAAATTTGCTCATTTAGCTCCATTCACTCCTATTCAGTGAAAACTATCTTCTAAGTGCCCTGTATGTGAATTGAAGCCATTTTTGGTA
>VUQS01029910.1:0-12798 GCA_015108495.1 Heterochromis multidens | reverse complement strand
GCACCTAAAAAGGGATTCTGCTGAGTTAAGAGCAGTCAGAGTATTTTGAAAACCTTTGTGAATATGGACACTGGTGTCTTTGTCTTTCCCTCTCTTTTATTTTCACAGTCTGCCTGCTGCAGCCCTCAGATTGTTTTTGAATTTCAGGTTTTTAAATTAAAGTGTTCCGTTTTAATTCTTGTCACTAGTGCATGTAAAAAGCAAATCATTTCCTTACTATCCCATTCTTATTAACTGGCAGATATAAATTTGACTTTCTCCATTAGAGCTTTATAATTTTTAAAAATGTTTCTATTGTTCTGTTATTCTATCAGCTGATATGAAACAAAAATTAAGTGTTGGCAGGAGCCCAGAATTTGTACTTGCATTTTACTCACCAAAGTAACATTAGCAACTTTAGGCTCAATTATTTGCCAGCGTTCTGAAGTGGAGCCAAAGTAATGCTGAAAAATAGAATTAAGATAGGAATGCTGTTTGTTAGTGTTTAGTATTTATTAGTATTTAAAAGTGATTTCGTGGGTGAACAGTGTGTTTCTCTCTGTCAGGTGTGTGTGCTTTTTAAAGATTCATGTAATTCTTGATTTTAACACACAACACAAACCTGTGTGTGATTTGAAAACAAATGTTGTTGCAATCTAGAAGAAATGTAGAAAGAAATTAATATTTTAAAATTCTTCAGGTACATCTGTGTTTAATTTTGTTTTAATACAAAGCAACAGCATATACCCAAATATGTCAAAACAACCAGCAAAGTTATACTTTAAATCTGATAATTGAAAAACAAAGAATCTCTCAGTACTCGATAGTTTTTTTTGATACTCAGATAAGTATTTATACTTTCTGGCTAAACCACCTTAGCACAGGACTTGGATAAAGGAAGAGTGTGTATATATATGTTGTAAAATTTGGCAGAAATGTTCAATTATATTAACTTAATTTTTAAGTTTAAGTCAAACATTTTGAGGAAGCCAAAATTAAAATGTAGCTAACCTGTACACCTTCACATAAAAAAATCACTTGTAAATACAGAGATGCTGCATCCTGGAAAGATGGTGAGCTTAAAATGTTTTCTTTTCCCTTATGAGGCTGACGCTCTGTTACTATTATTTACTGTCTATTAACATCAGTCACTTGAGACACCTGAGCTCATTACATTAATTTTAATGCACAGAAATGGAAATTCCCCCTCTCAACCCCCACATGCTAAAAAATATTCCACATTTAACAAAGTCCTTGTTCTCCACGTGCTTTGTTAATTATTCCTGCCCTGTGAATAATTGAGGAGATTGTAAGTATGAATCATTTACTGGTGCCGCCTGCATCAATACACGTGGATATTCTGACACAAGCTGGTGAGGAAACGGCAACAGAAGTACACGGCTTTGACACTTTCATTTTCAGCACAGTCCTGGTTTTATTAATGAACTCCTTAAGGATTTTTTTAATGTGCCATATTTCCTTTTTCTAGTCAGTTAGAAGAGAGCTGTAAAAGCAGCAGAGGAAATGGGTTTTGGAGCTGGGTTTGTGCACAGTGAGAGAAACTGTATCTGTTTCTGAGCTGAGACCGTTCTGTTTACATTCAGTGAAATTCAGCATTCTTTTCAGTCTCCTTAAATGAGTTTGCTTATTGCGAAGAGGGCGGACGCTCAGCATGTAGAGTCATGTGACAAAAGAACCCTTTCGAGGTGGTGGGATGATAATTCAACAGGACATTTCCATCTCTGAGTCGGTAATAGTAGCTTTTCCACTCATGTGACTCCCATTTTCAGCATGAAATGGACTGTCTCTCTGTCCAGGAAAGGATCCTGCTTTTCTTGTATCATGTTGTGGATAAACAAGTTAAACCTTGTTTACACAAACCCTTCAGCAGCGGGGGTTGCTTGGAAGATGAAAATGCTCCAATAATTGGCAATTTAATTGTTGAAGAAATGTGTGATTTGTAAATAGAAATGTTTTAAAGCTCCCTCCTTTGTCTAATTTGTCAGTGAGCACAACACAAGTGTCACCTTCTCCTCAGAGCTTCAGTTGCAGCGAGTATATCTTGGACAGAAACACAAACACGAGGAAACCAAATGTTTCTTCTTCTCAACTGAATCATTTGCTTCATGTTTTGCTGTTTGAGTTCTCGAGGTGAACCAGCCATTTGGAACAACAAGGCTCTGGTGTGTTACCACTAGACCCAACCTTTAACCTAATATTATGGTCACAACTATAAATGACACTGTTATGTCTTGGTTTTAAAGGGGTCCTAATATGCTTTTCCATTCTCTGTCATATGTTGTTGCAACAGTGGATGCTCATATTAAACAAATAAGCAGGTCAGCTTATGTACAAATAATCTGCTGCTCAGACAGTTTTTTCTACTCTCAGCTCTGTATGATGTCACAGAGAGTGTTCATTGGAGCCACACAGCTCAAGGCTGTGAAAACAGAAGCCCCAACCCCCTGGCTTTTCAAGCCTTCTGTTTACGAGCAGCAGCCAATCAGAATGAAGTTGGCCTAAAATGAAAGTGGCCTTAAAGGAAAACAGCTGAAACTGCTTGTTTCATACAGTGGATAAACTGAGGAGCTGCAGCAAGTCCCAGTATAAATAAAGCTGCTCTGTTAGAAATAATAGCTGTTAAAATATAATTACAATTATTTTCATCACAATTTTTTTAAGACGATTCCCAATTTCTCATATTCTTTGGATTAAAGGTGGATTTCTGTGGAAACTGTTGATTTACTTTAATTGTAATTCAACTGAAAATAAGAAAGAAAAAAGTGTGAACTGAACTAAACCTGCCAGCTTGGTGGGTAATAAATTTGGACTTTTAGGAAGTGGCAAAAGTAAAATATGTCAGAATGCAGCACAAAAATCATTTAATCTAGATTACCTTGTTTTAATAATCACTGAATGTCCAGGAGTATAAATGTGAAACTAGAAATGAGCTTAATAGTTCCCCTTTAAGAAATAGTATTGAGCTCTTTGTTCAAGACCACATATGTTTAATTGTAGTATTTCTCAAAGCAGCAGTTACACAGTCTGGTTTTCACTGGTGACTATTTCACTGTTGTTGTTGTAATGCTGTTATTTTTATTAGTTTGTGGTTCAAATACAGCCTTAAGGTAAACTTCTTTCCAGGGTCTGTTCCTGCTTGTGGTTGTCTGGTTTAAAACCAAAGTGTCTCCAGATGACAGATGAGGATCCACTTTTAGGAACTAAAATATTTTCAAGATTTTGTTGTGTCTGATGTGAGACGCTTTGTGTGAGGTTTCCCTGCTGCTTCTTCACCTTTTGTGTTTATTTGGGTCACATGTTTGTGATTTTGCTCGGTTGTAATGGAAATGCTAGCCCAGATTTAAACCTCTTTAATCTCTGCCCACGTCTTCGATTTATCCATTGATTCAAATGGGTTAGAAGAAAACAGCCAAGTGAGTCAGATTTTTAGGTGGTGTAGTCATCTTCCTGCTACACTCTACTCTAACAAGGAATGGTGACAAGTGCAAATGCGATTGACATAGTTATACAGGTTGTTGTCCTCCGTCTTACAGAAACAACTCTTAAATTGACACTTCCCTATTCAGTCAGTTTGATGTAGCAACTGCTGTTGTGTAGACTAAAAAATCTCTTATTGAAATGATACATCAAACCCTACTAAGAGCAAATGGCTAACATGAACGTATCGGCGTGAATAAAAGAAACTGAAGAGCAATTCACTCATATTATGAGACTATTGATTCACTATAATCAGACTTTCCCAGAATTAAAAACACCTCAATAGCCTGGAAATCTATGATCACGAGCCAATGGCAGATAAGAGTTCCCAGCCTCATGTTTACCCCTGACCTCGGCATCCCTTCTTCTGTTTTAATCTCAAACAGTTTGTGGAGGAGCAGTAGTCAAGCTCTCCTGAGAACAAAGCACCAGTCCCGTTCCGTTGCCTTTTGTTTCTGCCGGCCTGCTGCTGCTTGCCAGCAGGAGTGGAGGGGCTTTTGTAACAGGAGAACCCTTGATTAAGTTCCCTCTCTACCCCTGACCTGCTGCTGGAGCCTGGCGGGATGGCGGTGGTGTGGGTTAAGTGACAGTTGACATTGGACAGGTCTGCTTTTTTAGATTGAAGCCCTTTTGATGTCTTTGAGATTTTGGCCCTTTGAGCCCGCTGGGCCTGGCATCGCAGGGCACAAACCCTGATGATGTCACTTCATATTTGACATTAAGCACGCTCAGCCTGCAACTTCTCAACGTGACAACTCCTCCGTTTATGCAGTTTAAAGTGTTTAGTTTGGCTTTAGCGATGACTCATTTGTATAATCATCATTTTATGTCTTTTTGTATCACTTTATGGAAGTTTATACGATAGATGTTCTTTTTCTTTTCACAAACGTGTTCATGAATTGGTGAATGCATCCTGCTGTCATTAATGGAGAAAAATAACTTTTCTCTATGAGTAATAAGGGAGACAGAAGAACATTAAAGTAGTTTAAAAAAATGATTGTAAGCATTTTCTGACATTTTTTATCTGAACAAAGCTGTAAGAATTCTAAAGGAAGGAAATAATAGATCTCTTTAAGCGAGTAAGATTATGAAGCTGATCAGACCTTCATGGCTAGGCTATAGTTTAAAAGTTTTGGTTGGTACCACAATAGTTTAGAAGATCAAACTGTGTGAGAATATCCTATAAATTATTAGTTCTAAAAATTCATAACTGGATCTTTACATAGGCTTTAAATATATTTATAAGGCTACAAAATGCATTTAAATTCTACATTAAAAACCAGCTCTGGAGTAGTAATTTTGTCTGTTGTAGTGGTATATTAAAAGTCAGCTTTTAATGCAGACTCACTCTTATTAGCCATGTTGTATGTCCAGGTGAACAGCACTCCACTAGTTTATTCTCCCTGCAGTCTGCTGGTTGGTGTTTGGCCCTGGGGACCACGTCATGACCGTCTCCTCAGCCTTTTCTCCCATCAGCCCTGCAGCCAGGCAGACTGTCAGCAGCACAATTAAGGGCTGTGCCATAATGAAAGGGGCATTAGCAGAAGCAATTTATTTCTCAGCGCAGTGCCGGAAGGTTTCTCCAGTGCTGATATTCCAACGCAGGCTTTGTGTGCTCTACTCGGCCATTAAGGGAGGGATAAGGAGGACACACACTAGCTGAACAAATGAAGTAAAGGGAGGATGGGGGTGCATCAAGGCATAAGGCCATATTTCACCATTCTTGAAAATCAATTCTAATTTAAATATTTTTACTAGCATACTTGTGTGTCTTATTTTTTTTTCCTCACTCTATTTCATAATTGTACATTCTGTTTATGCTTTTGCTCCTTTTTCTGTCTTGGATTTTTCCTGTTTGCTTGTTCTTGTCTCCCACCTTTGCCTCTCTTCTCTGCTCAGTTGTACACCCCCCACCACCAGCACCCCTTTCTCCGTTATTCCTGTGTTCATTTTGTTCCTCTGAAGTTTATTGAATTAACGCAGACAGCTGAAACGCAGAAGATAAGAGAGGCGCTCTGTGCTCCTCTCAGAGAAATGGTATTGCGGCGTGGATGAGTGAGCGGCGTGTTTGTGTGCATGTGTGTGTGACTCTTATAGCAGGGGGAGGGGAACTGATGCAGAGGTTATGGACAGAGGAAATGGGGAGCATTGTGTGTTGATGTTTCTCCTGAAAGGACGATAAAGGGAGTTTGAGAGTGGTGAAAAAGTAGTGACTGTTTTGTCTCCAGTTTCATAGTTTTATTGTGTAAGTTTTCCATTCCTTTTGCGTAGTGGACGCACAGATTTCTCTTTTATGTTCCAGAAAAAGATGAAGTACATTGTCATTTATCAGCTGCTTTGATGTTTATTTATTTATTTTTACCTCCCACTGCTCAGTTTACAATGAAACTAACTTTTGTGACCAACTGCATGATACTCACTAATAAACCAGTGGAAACGTCACATTATTTTTCTCAGATTTATATCACAGTTCAATTCGTTCTGCTTCCTGGAAAACATTAAGGCTGCAAAAAAAAAAAAAAAATTAACTGTCAGTTCATCTGTCGTGTCAAAAAAGGTGAAAAACTCTTCTTTAAATGACAAATAAATAATGTTTGAGAAACTAAAACGAATGAAAGTTTTACCCTTTTGCTTGATAAATGACTTAAGCAACTTATTGATTATTATAATTGGTGCTGATACCTTTTCAGATCATCAGCTAATTGATTGAGACTGAAACAGTTTCAAGTATTAGGAACATCCTTTCAGTAGTACCAAAATCAGACTTAACATTTCCAGACAGTAATTCCATCATTCAGTTTCCTCTTTAATGTGGTTCTGTACCACAAACCTCTCTCCTCATCCTGTTTCCTACAGATTTTCCCAACACATGAAGCAAGATGTCCTGAAAAGTCTGTTTGCTTATTCCATTTTTCATGCATGCTTTAAGTCAAATGGGAACATTTTAGAGCTGAGTATACATGTTTAATCCGTTAAAACAAATATTAAATGTGATCACGCTAATATTAACAGGGATGCTTGTGATGTTTGAATGTGTCGAATTAGCGTTGCAGTCTCTCACCCACAGAAAATCACTGCTTTTTAGAGTCAGTTGGACATGAATGTGTCTTTCAGCGGTCAGTGAAGCACTGAGTGTACGAGTTATGATCCTCTTTATCATGTATGTATGGACCGATGGGTTTCAGTTGATTCGCAGTCTGTTTCCACATTTTCCTTTTGACCCTGGAGATTTTAGGTGGCTGTCTCCCCACTGGTGTTCTTCATTGATTAATGGGACAAATCCATTAACGGCAAAGAAACAGAGTCTAATCCTTTGGTAGCAAGTGGTAGCAGGTATAAAATATATGGGGAACTGGACTTCACTGCACATCAGCATGTTTGTCTGTCTGGGACAAGGGGGCAGCTCAGATGTCATTTACTTATTAACTTTGCCAGTGTGGACCACGACGGATAGGCTGCCAGTACGTTAAGTGCATACATAATGTATTCTTTAGTGCAAAGTAATATCTCTGTAGATTAAAACTGTTGTATTTTTCAAATGCAAATGATCAGTCACAGCAGTCATTGCATAAAATGTGTTTAAAAATGTTGAAAAATTAATCCTCTTCAAAGGGTACAAAATTCTCTGGAGTGCTTCTGCCTTCTTGCATCTTTTCCATGCTGCATGCTGCGCCTGCGTAGTGGCATCTGGGAGACTGCAGCTAACTTCGGTTGAGCTCGGAGAGCGATTACCGTGACTTATTAGAAGCGTGACAGTCAAACATGGTTTTAATGATAATTAAAATTTGAAACAGTAACGCTAGCAATCGGGAATTTAACCATGGTAACCATGGTAACTGTGTTAACTGGTAAGTGTTTGATAGTGAATAGTTTCCACAAGAAAAACAGAGAAGCTGAATCATTATGGTTTTGAATATCTTGCATAGTTGTTGTTCTTCTTTCTAGTGAGAAATCAGCTTAATTCTTTTCATTTATGTTTAATCACATTGCATTATTCCTAAAAATGGCATAAGATTTATTTAAAACGTCAGAGCACTCATCTTGGAAGAGGAAAACTCTAGATTTTTCTGAATTACTTAAAACAATCTCTCCCATTCTCTGAAGCCTGTTATCCAGTGTCCAGAACCAATTTTTTGAATCGATCACTCTTTTGGCAAAACCTTAAACTTTTTTCATCGAGTTAGAAACAATTTCCAGATTTTAGTTAGCTTTTTTTGGGGGGGGGGGGGGACTTTAAACACATAAACAAGACATACTTTTACAGTGAAACAGAAGTTAAAACACAACTACAGCACACTACATGTCCACTTTGTTCACTCTTGTTGCTAATGATATAATTTAACCATTATATACCAGTGAGGGTGAGTTGAAGGTCCACAGCAACAATGAATTGGAGCAATCTGAGAAGCAGAGGGAAGATGAGGAAGAGCTGGATCAAGAACAGTAATTACAGATGAAATTTGAGCACCTGTGTTTTTATATATGGAATGAGGACCCATATGAAAAGAAACAGAAAAAATATATTCTGAGACTTGCGTGTCTCGCTATTTGATAACAAAAGTGCCTCCTTTCACATTGTTTTTTGTCCTACAACATAATGTTTACTTGATTCGTACTAATTGTAATTGTGTTGGATGAGAAACACTTCCCACTTTCATATTGAAATTACAGTGTGAGACATATAAGTCTCATGAGAAATACAATATGTATAAAATATAAACATTTATTGTATGTTTTACTCTAATTCTTCTGTAAATAAAGGAAGGAGGACAAAGGGAACAACCCAGTCTCAGCAGATCCTCTGTTGCGAGTCTTTACTGTTTGATGACTGTCTGATGTTTCAGTACACTTGTAAATATAAAAAGCTGGGCTTGGAACGGGGGTGGCAGTGGTGGGTCAGTCTCTGTTTTTGCATCACATTTTTGTAATTTTTGCAGAATTACATGAGAGCCACATGTGGTTGGAAAGACCTGAGTTTTATGTCCTGAACACCATGTGTTCCTTTTTTTTTTTTTTTTCATGTACACTGTAAATGAATGCTCAGTAGTGTTTTTATTTTGACTGACTGTGTGTGATGTGAAAACACTGTGTGGTTTTGAGCATGGAGAACACTGTTTTCATGCATTCGTGTGGTTTTAACCAGAAGGGTCAGAGGTTTTGTTCAAACCCAAATTGGAAATTGGGCTTTGTGATTAGGAATTTTGAAGAAAGGGTCTAAGGTTTCAAAAACATGAATTAACAATTGTGACAAACTGTAACTAAATGGGTTTTGAGGCTGACCACAGAACACTTGGACACACATTTGAAACTTTGCAATTTACAAATAAAATTTGACTAGACCACCAAATAATATTTACAAGCACATCAGAGTACAAATGATTTCTCGGACCTCACCCATTTTTGAACTCTGACTTCATTTTAATGTCATTCTTGTTGACCTGCTACTAAAAAAACCACCTTTGTCTTACTTCCTGCTATAGTAGGTATATCCTACTAGGAACACATTTTGCCATCATGACAGACACACACAGATTCCCAAAGTAAAATAACACCAACGCTGCTGTTAGTGAGAGCTCAGATGTTTGAGAAAGAAGTATTACACTCTCAGAGAGGACATGGCTGTGTGCCCTGACTCTGCTGCAAGAGTCCTAGGACTTTCAGGCTTACCTGTCCCTCTTTTGTCTTTTTACTTTCTTTCTTTGATAAAATAATGAATTTCACAGTTAAAACATTTGAGAGGTTCTGCAATGACTCCTGTGGTCTCTTTGTTTTCGACATTAGATTGTATACATGAAGTCATCTGTTTGTGTTGGACAGCAGGATTTAAATGTAACTGATGCTAAATTGTTTGATGAGCTCTTTTCCCAGACAGCTTTCTGGCCGTGCAGCACACACTAGAGATCTGGTTTTTTGTTTTTTCAGAAAAAACATTGCATTGCAATCAATCATAATGATTATGTGGCATCCTTAAAGAGCTCAGCGAGCCAGAGAGCGACAGAGACGGTGACCTTCTTATCTGCACCGAGTTAAGAGTTGCGTTTAAAGGAGCTAGCTCAGGCAGAACTTTGACCCCGTTTGCTTGTGTGTTTTTTCAAAAGGCCACGGAGCCAAGTGTGCTCAGTCAAATGAAATGTCCTCCTACAGACATCAGAGAGCACTTCTCCTTTCCTCCTTTTCTCGCTCCCACACAGAGTTGTTTTTCTCAGTTACACTCTTCTTCAGTGACACGTGAGCAAGAACCATATAACGTCCACGATTTAGCTGTGTTTCACATTTACTTTGTTTAGTTTTCCTCTCTGCAAAGTATTTTATGGCAAAGCACCTCGAGCTTGTGACTTTAATACTGCTCTTGTGAGTGTGCTATTTATGTGATTTAAAGAGGCTGCAGGGTTTTATATTACTCCAGACTCTAATGTTAATAATCACATCATGATATCAAAGTGATTAATTTTCAAAGTCCTTGTCAAATTCAGTCTGTTGCATTGTGTGATGTGAATAAATGAAGACTTTAGAAGAGATACTTTACATTTCTTTAAAAAAAAAGGGGGGGGGGGAAAGCAGGGAAGTGAGAAAGAACAAGTTAGCGTTTTGTTAGAGAGGAGAGCTTTTTAGTTTCAAAAGGTGGATTATTTACAGTCATCTGTGAATTTTGTAATTAAGGACGCAACAAGAGCATGACACTGAGAATAAAAACAGTGCTGTCTGGGTGGGATTATCTCAGGAAATGCAGCGCTTCATGATCAGAGTTAAAATAGAGGTTAAGTTGCAGTAGTATACTTTGGTTTCCTTATATTGAAATAAGCAAATGTAATAACAAATCATCTTAAAATTTTCTCTACGGTGTTGCAGCCCTCGGTGAAGAGAGTTAATGCCCTTAGGTCTCCCAACTGAAGGATCACAGGCATTTCTTCATCGAGGAGATATTTCTGCAGCCGCAAAGCTCGGTTTTGTGTCAGCTCCAGTGTCATGGCGGATTTCAGAGTGTGCTCCTGCCCTCCCCGAGCGCATTAGCATTTCTCCTCTCCCCCACTCTTTTCCCCTCCGCAGTCTTCCCTCTGATGTCACGCCGAAGCTCAGACATGTTAACACGAACCTTCATGCTAACACAGTTCAGTCTGTCACTGGAGAATATTCTTTTACCTGCTTCTAGAGCACAGGAAGACTTTTTCATTTTCGCTGTCTCCGTTTACAATAGATCAGAGGCCTCTGCTGTACGCTGAACTCCTGAACTCCTGTATACATTACTAATGAACCTCTGGATTGTTATACAGTCATATGTTAACAGGAAAGACAGGGGCTCTCTCTTTCTTGGTGTGCGTGTGTATGTGAGACCAATGCATTACTGTCATGAAGGTTTCTTGGCCTGGGCCTGCTCTAATTGATAGGGGCTGCTGGTATTTACTTACATTCTCCGGGTGGATTAAATCTCAAAGGAAAGGGGAGGTTGTTTTTCTCCTGGCTTTGTTTTAATATCAATGCGTGTGTGTGTGTGTGTGTGTGTGTGTGTGTGTGTGTGTGTGTCATCCCATGTGGTTCTGCATTTGTCCTTTCTCCATGACGAGAACTGTCCAATCCTGTAAAGCTGCATGACGTCCAGGTACCACAGAGCACCAAATCTAATCAGCAGCTACAGTCAAATGTATGCGCTACTTTGCTGGCTTAGGTTAGTGTGTGTGTGTGTGTGTGTAGGAGCACAGAGAGACATATTTACTGCACACAGTCAATAGTAAATATCATTAACTCTCTGGCTACTTTTTAATTTTATTCAGTGTGTTTAATATGTAGTCGGGGTCTGCTTGGATAAGTGAGAAGCTTCCTATGCTGCAGTGTGTCAGAACAAAGCTGAGCTCTCCCAGCTGAGGCTGTGGAAGAAGGGACAGAAGCAATGACTAGCAAGTGCTGACTGACTGCAAGCAGCATGCAAGAAAATGTAAGTCTGAGGCTAGATTCAGATTTCTGGTTGACTACTGCACACACAAGCTGTTGTTCAGACTATAGTCTTTAGACCAAAACCAGGCACTGCATTATACATTACAAATCTAAAAATTAAACATTTCTAAATGAAAACAGCTTTTGGATGATTGGTATTGGTTTTCCAGAGTTTCTTAGGCCTATCTCTGTATTTAAAAGCAAAGTGAAGGGGGGTTGTTATTTGGGAGAAGTATGTTTCAGGTATTGGTAAGACTTTGTAATGGTCACAGATCCATGAATTTAAATCTTTATTAGATTTGATACTGCACAGTGGTTTACTCATAAAAGAATTTCACTACTCTGGTAAAGTATGCATTAAAGTATGGAAACAACACAGCACCATGGTGATCAATGCTGTGTTGGATTTCAGGCGCTTTCTATGTTTTAGGTACCACTACTGCATTAGACTACAGACATGCCTACTTTAACTATTATATACCTAATGTACTTTGACTCTGTCCACATAGTTGGCTGAGGTCTGTACTCCTTGCACAGGTAAATGCAGCTTCGCAGCCTGTAAACAGCTGATAAATGCCAGGAATCAGTGAGGTTTGTGGTCTGAAAATCAAGGTTTCATGTAGTGCACAGCCTAAATTGCATGTCAATCAATCTTTAAGCATCTCTTTTGCTGTAGAATGTTGAGTTCATCAAGTTTTCTAGAGTGAACAACAACAGACAACAATTGTCCTACAGGGAGACACAGACACGTTGAGATGATAGAAGTTTGTCAGTTGGATTTTATTTTCTGTTTCTACCAAAGCATCTCCTCCTTAATAGCTCCGAATGTGTAAGGGCGTTATGTTCAGTGCTGTAAAGTAATGAATGTGACTTTTGTGTGACTTTTGCTATTCAGTGAAAGTCATTTTTTCATGTATTGATTTTTATATCACTGGCGAAAACGTATATTATTTACATCTTTTTTTTATTATTAAAAAACAATACTATAAATCACAGCATAGCACTTCCATGTGGGGGTCACTGATGGGTATGATCAAGCTGCTAAGCAAACTAATGTCTTTTTGAAGAGTGGTGTTCATCATGTTTTGGAGGTTGAATGCTGTACTTATGGTGGGTTTTCCTTTGAGGGTGAGAAATTACCCAGACAGAGACTAAAGAGGGTTTCTGGAATCAGAGAGACAACAGACTGCACATGCTGGCTGCACACTAGAGATGTTTGCTACAGACAGTGACCAGCTTGTTCACCGTTGTCTTAACATTAACACGATCCTGCGACATTTTAACTAAAGGAAAAAAAAAAGAGAGAGAGAGGGAGAGAACAGCAACAGTATCCAGGCTGTCTGTTGGCTGTCCATGTCTAATATTCTGCTCTGTATGGCACAGAGAAATGGG
>VUQS01029909.1:6446-17032 GCA_015108495.1 Heterochromis multidens | reverse complement strand
GTTTCAGCACGATTGAATACATTTATTCCATAAAACAAATACCTTCCAAAAACCTTCGTGAGAATTTCTGTCAGTGACATCATGGTACTAAAATGATTGAGCTCCTTGGTGCAGCAGGTCAAACTGATAAAGCGATTTAAGAAGAAATTATAAGTAAGGGAGTTAAATAATGCTGTTAGTATTATCTAGGGACCATTTTATGCATTTAATAGAAAGTAAGCTCCATGAGATGTTCAGCCTATCCGAGTACTGGGTCCGCCTTTAAATGATGCCAATCTATCTTAACAACTTTTACAAATTTTTCACAGGGTGACTCGGGGGGACCACTCGTGACAAAGGATGATTCAGTCTGGGTCCAGAGTGGAGTTGTGAGTTTTGGTTATGGCTGTGCCCTACCTATGAAACCTGGAATCTATGCTCGTGTGTCTCAGTACCAGAAATGGATCACTGACACCGTCACCGGCACACCACCAGGCTTTGTTACCTTCACCTCTCCAGGCACTGACAGTGACTTAGACTTCATCTGTCCTACCACTCTCCCTACCACTCCCCCCACCACTCCCCCCATATGTGACAGTCTGTTTTGCAGTGGTGAAAACCTGATCCACTTCACTCACTTCACCTCACTCTGTGCTCTTGTTGTGTTGCTCCAAGTGTTTTTTGGAAGTGGTGGAATGTAACTCAGCACATTTACAAGTCCTGTACTTAAGTGCTAACTTGAAATATTTGTACTTTAATTGAGTACTTTTCCTTTCTGTCACTTTAAAATTTAGAGGTGAATTGTTACACTTTTTACTCGAATAGATTTATGGGACAGCTTGAAATGAAACAGTTATTATTATACATTAGGCTCACAGTAAAGATCAGATATTCTGACACAAAATAATTTTTTAAATCTGAAAATGGGAAATATTTTTCTTATTTCCTGTTTCTCACTGATGGTGATTTGCTATCCTTTCTCTGATATATTATCATGAATTCAATGATCCATGTATCCGTGATGTAAAACTACAGCCTGGGTGATTTTAATTAACAAATCAAATGTTATCATGTTACATATGGGCATTTTTCTGTTGTTTGGTTAAAATCTGACACAACTTGATTCAATTCTATTCAAATCTTGTTTTGGTATCCAGACATTTTTCATTATTAAAACATACAATTTTGAAACACCATTTATTTTAGCATATTGTTTTCTATTATTTTTTTTATTTTTCCACTTGGATACAGCAAAACAAGCATGAAACACTTGCACAGACCAAAACCTGCTGATGAAATTGGCACAAAATTGCAATTGAGACATCCAGC
Source organism: Heterochromis multidens (assembly GCA_015108495.1). Lineage (NCBI taxonomy): Eukaryota > Metazoa > Chordata > Actinopteri > Cichliformes > Cichlidae > Heterochromis > Heterochromis multidens. The sequence goes on along the minus strand of VUQS01029909.1, from coordinate 15,724 downwards.
AGACAGGCAGCAACCTGGAAAGATGGAAAAAGATTCCAGGTCTAAAAAGTGAAGCCAGTGCAGAAGTGGCCTAAACCTGCATCCTTTATAATGGCCAAGCAGGAGCAAAAAGGAACAACAGTGGGGATTAGAAAAAAAAATGTGATTGTATAGAAGTCAGTGGGAAAATGACAATACTGCTCACTTGATTTATGTCTGCAGTAAACACATTGCTGTCAAGTTTAAAGTCAAAATCTATGGTTTTATGTAAAAAATAGATGAAAAAGCAAGGATGACATCCCTACGAAAGGCTGTTCATGCTCTATACTGTAGTGGTTAACACATTTGCTTGGTTGCTGGTTCAATGCCAGCTGCAGACACAAATCCCCCTTGGAGTTGTGTCAGGAAGGGCCTCTGGTGTAGAATTGTGACAACTCTGCCTTCTAGATATTACTTTTGAATACAACCCAATACCAATCATGTTTGGATGCCACATAATACTGATTGTATTACGTTCACACTCAGCTGAACTGTGATTGAATGAAGCACCAGTGTGTTTACTGTGTGACCCGCAGTGGAGTAAGCAGGAGTTGGTTAGGGTGGATAGTGGGTGTTTGGTACAGAGCCAACTCAACTCACATCCAGACTCCTGTTGTAATTAAGTGTAGTCATCAAAAGCTGGATAAGATAAGGAAAAGATTGTGGTTTTGGTTACATGCAAGCAAACACATTGTGTCTTAAGGTGCGTGGATTATTTCTAAAGCAGATAATCCTTCTCAAACCTAAATCAAGTGCTATGAATGCATACATAACAATCAACAAGTTTAATAATACTGTAGTGACCAAAAGTGTGACAAATTATACAATGAGTAAAATAGTAAAGAATGTTACTATTTTGTCACTAACCTGCTGAAACATTATAGAATAACAAACTTAAAAATTCTTGACTAAAATGAAAAATGAAAATGAAAAACTTGATTAGAACACATTTGCCATGATGCGTCTGAACAATTTTAAAACCAAAAGAAAATAACTAAGCCAGCCACACAAATTATATTATACTGATAAAAGTTAAAGCATCCAACCGCTGCTCAACTCAAAAAAGTCCATAACACAATATACATTGCTTTTTACTTTGAGGCATCTATGCTTTGAATCAAAGTAACAAACATTTTACTATGTCTGGCAGCTGCAAAATGGGTAACTGACAATCACAGAAGCTACAGACCATGATAACAAACAGCGCAATAACTTAACTATGAACAAAAACTTTTTTCGCTTTTGCTTGAAAGGGTGAAATATTTCAAACTTATATCATGTGGTTTGTTTTTTCCTTTTGCATCAGAAACAATCTCTTATTGTTTCTGATAAAATGACAGATGAAAGAAGGTAAGCGATTCTATGTATAATGTCACAAAAAATGTACAAATTACTCACTACAAAACTACTTCTACCAGTTTTGATGTAAGCTAAGGTAATGTCAAATATTTAGAATAAATCCAAACCCAGTTCTTAGTCACTCACTTTCTATATTATCTTTTAAATATTGAAGTAATAGTATTTTAAAACTATAGACATTTCAGGTTAGTTAGTTAGGATTGTTTAGGTTTTTTGTTTTCTTCCAAATTTTATATCCACAAGTGGAAAATCAGTAGAGATTGTCTGTAATGCTGCATTCACATCTTCTAGTAGACTTTCAGAGGGTACTTCAAGTAGTCTTGGTAATTGGCTATGGAGGGTCCAGGTTTCCAGTTTAGCGATGATCTTCTCTTTAATTCTGCTTTAATTCTTCATGGCACAGATTCAACAAGGTGCTGGAAACATTCCTCAGAGATTTTGGTCCATATTGACATGATAACGTCACACAGTTGCTGCAGATTTATCAGCTGCACAAGCTTGATGTGAATTTATCCCACCAAACCAGAGGTGGACAATTCATTTTCCCAAGGGGTTACATGAGAAACTGGGACTGTTGTGGAGGGCCGCACCAATAAGCTGAATTCAGTTCTACTTAATATTAATTTTATCTCTTTATAAACTGTTAATTAAACATTCCCCAAAACAATTGTGAATAAAATGTGCATGTGTTTGCAAAATTTTAGACTTTTAACTTTCTACAAAGTGCCATTGCTATTTTGGTTGTAGTTTAATTACTTAATCTGCAGTTTTTCAGTTCTTTTTTTCTTGGTCAGTGAGAGAAATCCAGTCTGTTTTGGGCTTGAACAAGTGCATTAAAGTCAGGTTCAGTGTCTGAGGTGGAAATGTGAAGGACAGTGGACAGGTGATCATCACTGAGAGAAGATCTGGATTTATTAAACTTCATCACTGAGAATGTTTGTTCACATATGAACCTAGATACAAAGAGAACCAACATCTTGTGAGCATGTTGCCTTATACTGTATGTGGAAAGCTCTTGTCTTTGAAGTGCTCTGCCGATAGTGAATCAAAAGTGCAACAAACTGTCTGTGATTCAGTGCTCTTGTCCTGATGAAGTTAACTATTTTAACAACATGGTTAATTTTTAGCACTGACTTACACAACACCTCTTGGTGAGTAATACAATGGCAAAACACCAATTTCAGTTCTGGGTTAATTTCTGTCACTTTTTCTTACATCCACTTAAAAAGTCTGATTCCCTGTCAGATTTGGACAGCCATCAGTTGGAACACCTGCCAGTTTGTCCCATTTCAGCCCCAGCCTATCCATGAACAAATCACTTCCTGTTGCAGTCCCTTTCATTGAGTGCATTGCTGCCAGCGCCTCCATAATCTTAATTTTATTATCCCACATACAAAGATGAGTAACTAGGCTGTGACTCAGGTGGTAGAGCCGGTCATCTACCAATCGGAAGGTTGGTAGATTGAGCCCCGGTTCCTCCAGTCCATGTGTCGAAGCATCCATGATACTAAACCCCAAGTTGCCCAGTTTTGTAAATCACAAAGCTGGTCTTGACTGGTCCATTCCTGGATGTGTAAAGCAGGGTAAAAAAAAGTCCATGTTGATTTTGCAGCTCTGCTAGCAAAGGTTCGGATATCCATTCCCACTCTGACTCAGTCAAATTCTTGTATTTCTCTGTGTGTTTAGTCTCATAACGGCAATTCAAATTGTAATCCTTAAACATAGCAATCTGTTACTTTGCCTCTAACTTGAGTAAATAAATACTTAGAAGTCCATGTCTTGTTAAAAACTCTACATTCTACATCAATCTTTCATTTTTAATGTGAGCTGACATCCTTTGGGGCTAGCAAACTCACATATCTCATAAACATCTGTTCCAATACATTTACAGTGAAGCTGCACTCACTTGCACACACATAGGTATGTAAATTTTAAAAAAAAATAGCCATCACCTTTAAAATAAAAGCCACAAGGTTGCACTGTGATTTCCCACAAAATCACAAGAAACAGTAAAAGCCATTCTCTGATTTTTTTTGTGTGTGTTTTTTTTTTTGTTGAAGAAGCAAAACCTGTTCTGTAAATGAAGTGTGGAAACTTGCATATACACCAATCAACAACAAACAAAATTTAAACACCAAAACCAACAACATTAAAACTACCTGCCTAATTGCTATGTAGGTCACCTTTGTGATGTGTTGTGAATACAACATCCGCCAAGGCAGCTCATTTTCTGAGCAGTATTTACTTTTAAGGCAATAAGTTATGTTTAGTCAACCTTAGTGTTCTGTGTTATAACTGCACAATTTTTATATATAAACATTTATATCTGTATTTATAAATTGCATACTAAGGTGGAGTAATGCTTCATAAATGATGAATTAAGCATTTACTAATACCTTACTAGTGCTTAATAGTGTGACATTATAATAAAGTGTTACCGCAACTTGTTTTTGCAGAGCACCAGCTTGAAGTTGCCTTATGGCACGGGCCCTGTCCAGATCAGTCAAACGTGGCATATTTGGAGCAGACACCAGCTGACTGCTGTAGCAGGGTCCACACAAGTGCTGCTAATCAGCCACCAATCAGGTACCTGATTGTCAGCACCGGGGTACCAGAAGCTCAAAACAAGTGTCAGTAGCAGAATAAGCTGTTTGGCATTGGCAGAGAAGATTTGGCAAGTTCTTCAAGGGTGCAACCCACATACTCAACTCTGCTGCTCAACCAACAAATGCATTTTCCTTACAAATGTGGCACCATTTAAGGGGAAATAAACAGGCTTTCCAACAGTATAAGATTTATTGCCAAGAAGCATTGTTACAACAAAGAAATAATCGACCACTACAGACCCTTTGCAGTGAAGCAAAGTGGAGACCAATAACTGCATTTCAGAGATCTGTAAAATATCAAAATTATACATTATTATTCCATTTCATTTTCACCACAGAGAAGAACAGCATTCAGCACATTTCTTTCTTAACTCTGAAAATAAACAGACATTCAACCTGTTGGTGAAGCATGAAAGAAATAAGGTGATTCTTTACATGTTTGTGTGAAACAGCTGATACATGTGTTGCTTCAGGCACACAAATACAGGCACATATGAATTTAAACATCAAATATTTACATATAATTCAGTTGCTTTTTTTAAACAGGAGTAATTTTATTTCAGGTGTCCATAATATCTAAGGCAGCACATCAAAATGTCAACAAGTACATTAAAATAAGTTTAAGGAGAATGAAGAATGAAGTCTTTTGAGATATACTTATCTAATACTGAGATCCTACATAGATCAGTCAAAGCGAACCAGTCTTCAAAAGCTTTGAGTAGAGGAACATCCACATCAATGCAAGGCATTAATTATATATTAGACCGTAGAATATTTTTTGTAATTACAAAGATTATTCTTAAAATTATATTTAATTTTCTAGAAACAGTCAGTGAAATACATAAATTAATCCAGCTAAAAGACCTGAATAATACTCACCACAGTACAGCAGCTAAAGCAAAGTAGAGTCACTCTGTAGGAACATGTTAGGACCAACAGCAGGTATCTATACAGCAACAACATGAAATGTTCTTTGTATTATGAAAGTGAGAAAAGATACGAAAAAACAAGTCATACTAAACAAACAATAATAAAACTGACTATAAACAGGATTTCTATTTCAATAAACTCATTTTTGTGTTAAACTGTTATTTCTGGTCCACCAGTGTCTCTGTGTGTAACCTGTGGAAGATGAAGGTCCAGCAAGAAGTGAGCAGCTTCCTCTTGTGAGTGTGTGAGAAATAACATTTCCAGTACATAGCCACAGCCCCTGTGAAATGCATGCCAACAGTGATCTAAACAGGCCTGAATTTTAGTGTAACAGCTTTTTAAATGCTGTTTACTGTCCCACAGAATGAAAGGATGGCCAGGTCATTACTACGGTATCTTGCTGGCTCCATGTTAGCCCCTTCATGGCTAACATAGAGCGAGCATGGAGCTTATATTAGCTGGAAGCTCAAGGTTTTCATTTCATTTCATTAATTTTATTTTCTGGGCTTGCAAACACGATACACAACATTTGGCTAACTGTTACTGTGAATTTCCTTTATTTTGCGGCAGCAGACATGTTTCAACAAGACATTTATAAACCCACCCCACTCTAAAACAATCTTTAAAAAATAACATATTATAGTTGAACTTTTTCATTAAACTGCATTCTGCATACCTAACAGCCACCAAAAAGGTTACATCATCATGTTAGGTAATATCACACATGGCACTAACAATATATCATGCATGGTATGACAGGAAGCAGTTTTTGGTCTTTGATACACACAAAAACAAGTTACATTTAATACAAAATGAAAAAGGCCTCCTCTTCTTTTTTGGAATGTACTTTTCGTCATCTGTGCAGGTTGACAATCTGTCATCAGATTGTCAACCTGCTGACCACCCTTCTTCAACCAGCAGCAACTTGAAGTCAAAATACTGCAGCCTCTTCTTCTCGGGTCTTCCAGAGACAGGGTGGTCTGACCTGTACTCGATCCATCTGTTTATTGCAGCCAGGTCAAAGAGATCCAGGACTGTTTGGATGGTTCATTTTCTTGTGTGACTTGACATGGGGTATAAGCAAATCAACAAATCAATTCCGCCCATGTTTTTGTTGTACTCAGCCACAACAGCAGGTCTAGGCACAGTAACGTGGCACTTCTTTTGCTGACCATCTCACGCAACTGTCCTGGGGCTCTATTCCATGGATACTGGAGGGCATTAGAACTGCCTTATTGTCCTGCCGTTTCGTCACAGCAACCTCTGATGGTTTTCTGACGACCATTTTGGATGCTCCTCTTCCTTGTTTTTGTGACATGGCGTCATCTGACATCTTTGCCTTGCATGGTGCAGGGATTCTGTTCTTCATAATGGTCCCTGTTCCCAGGAGACCATTTGCTTTCAGCATATCCAGTACTTTAACTGAGGTGAAATACCTGTCAAAGTACAGGTGTGCTCTTCTTGGAAGAGACCGTGCTATCCGAGTGACTGCATTCACTCCAGGAATCATCTGCTCATCAACACAGGCCTTCCATAGTTTCGGCAGATTGTTGCACTTCATCTTCATCTTCATCTTTGCTGCCAAGTACTTCCGGATCCCAGGGTATCCAAGACATGCCATGTACATAGATATACCAAATAATGTTTTCAGCTCCTCTGGAGTGGTTTTAAGGCTGTTTCTAGAAATAAGCACCTCCCTGTGGTTTGTGTGCTCTGACATTTTTTCAAAAACATCTATGTACTGTTTGAAGTAATCAGAGGTCTTCCAGTCTTGATGGTTGTGGCCAGCATTGTCCTGACAAGTTTTCTCTTCCACAGTAGAGTTGAAACTAAATTGATAAAGAAAGAAGATGAATAGTTTAATGCACATTTAGCAAATATATTAATTATATAAATCAACAGAGTAAATAGTTTGAGAAATCAAACTAACTGATTATGCACTGTATGTGTATGTGTGTCTGTGTGTGTGTGTAAATTTCCCTTTCATTTCACTTTCCAGACACTGTAATACCAATAAACTTCAGAGCCCTAACTCTGAGCTTTCACCTTCCTGCTTTACTGTCTGGTCCTCCTCCATCTCATCTGACAGCTTCAAGTCTGACTCTCCTTCCACATTTCGGACTAAAATTCTTTCTGCCTCACTCAGCCCTCTGATTCCTGAAGTATGGACATAGGTTAAAAATGGGAGTTAATAAGTCCTGCTGTCCACTACAATGAATACAAGTTGTTTTGAAACGGTTAAAATTACTGTACATTTTTGAAATCTTACTAAATGGCAGTTAAGACTCTCAAATTGAAGAAACAATTTGATTTTTAGCAACAAAAACATAATATCTGCAAAAAAAACTATCACAACCCTTGGTGCCATAAAATGTGGAAGCTGCAATTGCTGCCATTTTGAAAAGAAAGCCCATGTGCTCTGTTAGACCAACCCCCACATCTGTGGCATCACTAGAAAGCCCAGGATATCCTCTTGACAGTACAGCAGGACTCAAATAGATTGCATAAACCGTGCTGTCCACCACAGAGGACAAAAATGGATTGCTGGGTCTTGTTCACCAACCAGTGCTGACAGCTGCTCACTGCTTATTATAGTGAGTCACAATGATAATGCTACACATGACTATTTTAGCTTATTGAATAATTGACTTGATATTAAACTAGCTACGTTTTAATAGTGACGGGACATTTTAAAGGTCTTACAAATCCATCCCACACATTTACATTTCTAAAATTCTTTTTTGTGGTCCACAAAAATAGATTTGGACCATCAGTGTTAAGTGTTAAACAATGTGATTTCTCCATTGGTAATTCTTTATATTAGTAGAAATTGATTTGAGCAGTCCTGTGGTCTTGGATGATAAGTGTATAGCTAATTTAAATACAGAAGTTTAAGGACAAGCAAAGTCACTATGCAAAGAAACATGTATATTTGTAGCAAAAATAAAGGCAATCGATTCAGTAAGACCTATTCACTCAAAAACACAAATGCCAATGAAACAAGAGAAAGTTAGTAAACTTCTACAGACTTTTTGAATAATTGTTAAACAGTCATCAGGACATTAGCATGTAGATATGATCTTAGTTGATGAGCTAGTGAGTTTATACTACAAATGCTTTGTAAATGACTGCGACCTCAAGAACTAGGAATATGCTTATCTACAAACAAGTAAAATTTTTGAAAATCCCTGGCTTTAATGTCAGCTTTTTACTAGTGCAAAGTTCCTCTTCTTAACCCAAGGTGCCTTTAGATGTTGTGTAATTCTGACTCACCGTTTTTGTGCTCAGTCACACTATTTATTTGCTTATATTTATATATACATTTTACACCTTAATACTTCTAAGAGCAAAAAGTCTTAAATTCCCATTTAGTTTTAAGATGAACTTTATGTGACTAAAGGCTTAAAAAAGAAAAAAACAATTAAATTGCCATTCACAAGCTTGAATTTGCCAGCTAGATTTTTTTTTCCTGCCTTGTGAGAGGCTTGACAGGTTACACAAGTCTGCCATAGGGATTCTTTAACAGTTTCTGAAAATCAAAAGACCTATGTAGTTTTTGCTTCAGTGTGTCTGGAAACTTACTGTGCAACATAAGCGTAGGTATTATGATTCTTAAAACATGACATGGCCATTCAGTCAGAATAACTTCTCACTGTTGGTCAGTACAAATGAAAAACACATGCATCATTGAATGAAATACACACCATAGTCCACTACACTATACTTTGCCTCCAACTCACACACATTCAGAAAAAAAATAACCTTCCCCATTCATTTCTAATCACCAATCAATGGTGATTGGCCATTTGATTGAGAGATGAGAAGGTTTCATGTGATTCCACCAAATAATCAGAATCACTACTCAAAATCTGACTACTGCTTATTCTGCTACAATCAGCGTCACCTGATTCTCATCACAGCCTCTTCCTGTCAATCAATTTCTCACCGTAAATTCACATACCTCTACTTTAACTCTTCTCTATCCACTTTGACACTGCAGTGTCACTCAAATTCTCCTCCCAAAACTCTGCCAAAGAAAATGACACATTAATAGTAGCAGTGGTAATGGACGGCCCACAGAGAAAAGTTTCACTTGCGCGCATTTAAAAACCTTCATTCTGGTAAAAATTAAACAATAGTCTTCACTTTGTGTTGCACTTTTCTGCAACTTTTCATTTCTTGTGGAGATGCCATCGCCTTGTTTCCTTTTATGACTTATTTCCTTACTGATTCAGTGCTATATATATATATATATATATATATATATATATATATATATATAAAAAAAAATAAAACACAAATACTAAAAAAAAAAAAAAAAAAAAAAAACACAAAAATAAAAAAAAAAAAAATTAAAAAGACAAA
>VUQS01029908.1:0-12498 GCA_015108495.1 Heterochromis multidens | reverse complement strand
TATTTTTTTGTTTTTTTTTTTCTCATTTTGTCTCTCATAGTTGGGGTATACCTATGATAAAAATTATAGGCCTCTCTCATTTTTTTAAGTGGGAGAACTTGCACAATTGGTGGCTGACTAAATACTTTTTTGCCCCACTGTGTGTATATATATATATATATATATATATATATACTGAGTGCCTTGGCAGATATACAGATATTTAAACAGTTATTGTTAAACAACTAGTTAATTTGACAATAAATTACAAAAGTGATCATTAAATAATCACTTTAATAACTGATTAACTGTTAGGTTAATAAAAGTACTGAAACATGCCAAATGGAAGATCTCAGAAATGGTCCTTCTCTGTCCAGTTTGAAACTAAACATATTCAGATTAAAAATGTATAAAAATGCATAAAATGCATAAAATCCTCCCATTTAAGAACCATCAGAAATGCAGTTACCATTTTAAAACTGTTAGATGCTCAAATGACAATTGCAACAGTTTTAATAAATAACTACTAAGCTGATGAGTACTTCCAAAATCATGTGAACACATCAAAAAATATGCTTTGCTCAGTCTAAATTCTTAGTAGAGTCCCCATATAATATATTCTCAAAAAACATAGATAACATCAATTTTCATAACAGCTTAACCACCCTACATCCATTTGTCAACTCAACATTTAGTCTACATTTAGGACTCTGAGAACTTATATGCAGCCACTCCAGCTATTACAGCACATCACCGCTCTTGCAGTGCCATGAGATCTAAGCATGCAGTGATGATGTGTTGGTTTGAATGTTCCTCTACTGGTGATGGATTGTTGAATTAGGCCCCTCAGTGTTATGAATCACGTTCACCTGGGCAGTTGACATTTAATCAATAAACATCTGAACTGCTGCCGTGACCCCGAGTCATAACGATTCAGTTTTGTTTCCCCACGCCGACTTTTGCAGGACCCCCGCGGATTTCTAAGACAAAGCTGCAGTTACCTGTGGTTCATCTCAACATCCATCCTGCAGATGAAGCCAAAACTCTCACGCTCTATTTTTTGCCAGACAAATCATCAAATGTCTTTCACAGTATACAGCAATCAGGTGTAATTGGGTCCGTGTCAACACTTCAATAACAATGAACAGAATTACTGTTGTATGCTAATGTTGATGGGAAATTAAAAGTGCACATACGCTGATTTTGAATTCACTTTCTTTTACCACTACCAACTCTAAAAGACCACAGTTGTTTCTGGTAGTTTCTATAAAGCTAAGAATATAGCTGTAACTGAACAAAAGTGTAGGTATGATGTTAAAAAAAGTTGCATTTGAAAGATTTGGGTCAAAGAATAAATATTGTAACATCATATTTCATCATTTCTTTTTTATGTGTTTGTTTTTGTGAGTAAGGGTTCAATCCTTTGTCTCTGGAAATAGCTGTAAAGCTAAATTCTAACACAAATTAACCAAACAATAAAAATAGAAACTTTTAACACAAGGTAGTGAAACATGCAGTAATGTGGCCTTACAGCAGTGAGTTCACAGATGTGGCATACATGAATCTTTCACCTCAATAAATATTTAATCCTTATTCTGAATCATTTAAAGCAAAGCCCTTTCTGGTATTCTGTAGGCAACATGGTTTTATCCCCACTTCTCTGTCCCTTTCTACCCACTACCCTCTCCTACCTCTCTTTCACTCTCTCACTCATTTGCTTTGCATTTCCTCTCTCTCTCTCTCCCTATCCCTCTGTCATCTGGACAAGCTGTTCAGTGGCCCTGAAATATGGCACATCATGCCGCTCTGTTGATCATCGTTCAGTGTTACACCTTGAATCTGAATGCAATGTAAATGATATGATGATTCCCTCTAAGGCAAGATTAACTTTACTTTTGTTCAGCTTTTCCAAGTGCAAAAGGTGACTTCAGGAGACAATGAAGTCAACAGTAAAGTTCACTTCAGTAATGCAGAGGTTGTACTGGCAGAACATAACACAACAAAACATAACAAAAACAACTCCTTAGGAGTAATAGTTAATAAGGGCACATGATATCAATTACGGCAGAATGATTTTCTTAAATTAAGAGACTGGTTTATATTCTTAAAACAAAATCAGACTGGCATTTGAGGTTACTATGGTGTCTTGTTAAAGGAGTCAGCTGGAGGTCATTTGTGGTTTCTGGCTGAATGAGTATGCACAAGTGGAAAGAAACACTACAATATGCATTTCTGCTATTTTGTTATGGCAGACCATAGGTCATGTCTTCATCTCTAAGAAGTCTTTAAAACCGATAATAATTCACACCTCTGGCTTGGGTGGAATTAAGAGTTTGGACAAATGAGAATGCAAGAATAACCATAGTTAGTAGTTAGTTATTAGTTACATAGTTATTTAGCACTATGCTACTTTAACAAATTGCTACTTTACTCACTTGAATGTGCATGCTGTAGCACTTGTCAAGTATCAAATACTTCTTAATGGCCAATGAACAACTTGTAATATAACTTAAAAATTACATCTTCTCCAAATCTCCTGGTTGCTTCTAACTGTTACGTTGGCACAGGTGTGGATATCGGATGGCAGTGAGAGGCTTTTCTAGCTTACTTGTGAATAAGGTGAGTCCGAGGTGGAAGGAGGCTGCTGGTTTGCTGTGAAGTGAAGGATTTTCAGGAGGGCAGACAAGTGAGTGCAGAGGGTGGTGGAGGAGTTGGTGATGAGCAGCTGGTGATGATCTCCAGATGGAAAGCAGGTGCGACAGCTGAGGAGCAAGAAACCCAGACTCAGCCTCAGAAGGTAGAGAAACTTCAGTATTGCTCCTCCTGGACTCAGTGGATGAAAAGACAACAGAAAAACCAGCAAACCAGCGTCTAGTCTGATTTCCAATGTGAAGGACGCACAACATCATTGCCCACTGCCTCACCTCCTCTCTCTTACTATGGTCAATAGTGTGCAGCTCTAGCTAAATGTTAGCCAAAGGGGTCCAATAATTATGACTATTCACCAAACGTGAATATGACCGTAGTCAGGTCAAAACAAAAGACAATATCATCAGAGAGTTCAATTTGTGGGTAGAACTTTTTTAATTCAAGGATCAAAACTGACCCTGAGCTGGCTTCTGGTTAATGTTACCTTTCCTGCTAACATAGACCAATTGCAAGCTATCTAAAACTGCAAAACACTGCCTTGAGTGGATATGGGCAGTTAATTAATCCAAATTACCAGGACCAATCTGGCAGGTAAATTACCTTGCTGTTTTCAAATTTATGTCTGAGTGAAGATGCTATTTAGATAGTTTTTCACCAGCTAATGTGATCCATATTACCAACTTCTGTTGGTGAGTAACTAAAGATTGCTTTCTACAATTACAGCCCAGAGCAAAACAAGACAGGGTTGGTTAGCTTTGTGCAACTTGGCTACACTGTACGTATTTGGCCAGGGTTGCCAGCTGTCACAAGTCTGGCATGTGAGACACTTTTAGTTCATTCTCACACCCGCACAGGGGATTTATACTTTTGTGTTAAATCTATGCCATAGGTACATCATAACCACAAACCCTTTTGAAATCCTATGCCGTACCTTGCGGCGTAACCTAATGTGCACCTCCATAGAAATGTAACTACACTTCACTGTCAACATAACCTGCACAAGTATAAATGCTGGTAACAGCGTTGACCACTTGCATAGGCTACATTGTAGGGTCTACAAAGATTCACAGTGGAAGAATAATTCAGGCATCCATCCATCCATCCATCTTCCACTTATCCAGGGCCAGGTAGTTGGGGGCAGCAGCCCAAGCAGAGAAGCCCAGACCTCCCTCTCCCCAGCTACCTCCTTCAGCTTATCCGGTTGAACGCAGAGGCGTTCCCAGGCCAGCCGAGAGATTTAATCTCTCCAGCGTGTCCTGGATCTGCCCTCCGGACATGCCCGGAACACCTCACGCAGGAGGCGCCCAGGCGCCCAGGAGGCATCCTAGTCAGATGCCCAAACCACCTCAACTGGCTCCTTTCGATGTGGAGGAACAGCTGCTCTAAACTGAGCCCCTCCCGGATGACTGAGCTCCTCACCCTATTTCTAAGGGAGAGGCCAGCCACCCTTCGGAGAAAGCTCAAAACACTGCAAGCACTGTGACCAAGCACTTGGTGACAGTGGGAAGGAAAAACTCAGTTTTAACAGGAAGAAACCTCCGGCAGAACCAGGCTCAGGGAGGGGCAGCCATCTGCCGTGACTGGTTGGGGGAAAGAGGAGGAGGACAGGACAAAAGACACACTGTGGAAGAGAGCCAGAGATTAATAATAACTCGTGATTAAATGCAGAGTGGTATATAAACACATAGTGAGTGAACAGAGGTGAGAGAAGGAGAAACAATCATAAGAAGCCCCCAGCGGCCTAAGCCTATTGCCATGTAACTAAGGGAGGATTCAGGGTCACTTGATCCAACCCTAACTAGAAGCTTTATCAAAAATGAAAGTTTTAAGCCTAATCTTAAAAGTAGAGAGGGTGTCTGTCTCCCAAATCCAAACTTGGAGCTGGTTCCACAGTAGAGGTGCCTAAAAGCTGAAGGCTCTGCCTCCCATTCTACTTTTAAATACCCTAAGAACCACAAGTATGCCAGCAGTCTGAAAGCTGCTGTGAAGTGCTCTATTGGGGTGATATGGTACTATGAGGTCTTTAAGATAAGATGTGGCCTGATTATTCAAAACCTTGTATGTAAGAAGAACGATTTTAAAGTCGATTCTGGATTTAACAGCGAGCCAGTGAAGAGAAGCCAATATGGGAGAAATATGCTCTCTCTTTCTAGTGCCTGTCAGTACTCTCACTGCAGCAGTTTGGATCAACTGAAGGGAGTTTTTAAGACAACTTGATTATAATGAATTACAGTAGTCCAGCCTAGAAGTAATAAATGCATGTACTAGTTTTTCAGCATCACTCTGAGACAGGATGTTTCTAATTTTAGAGATATTGTGCAAATGCAAGAAAGCAGTCCTACATATTTGTTTAATATGCGCACATATCCTGGTCAAAAATGACTCCAAGATTCCTCACAGTGTTACTGGAGGCCAAGGTTATGCCATCCAGAGTAAGTATCTGGTTAGACACCATGTCTCTAAGATTTTTAGGGCCGAGTACAATAACCTCAGTTTTATCTGAATTTAGAAGCAGGAAATTAGAGGTCATCCAGGTCTTTATGTCTTTAAGACACTCCTGCAGTTTAACTAATTGGTGTGTGTCATCTGACTTCATGGATAGATAAAGCTGGGTATCATCTGCATAGCAAGGAAAATGTATGCTATGCCTTCTGATAATACTGCCTAAGGGAAGCATGTATAATGTAAACAGAATTGGTCCCAATACAGAACCCTGTGGAACTCCATAATTAACCTTACTGTGTGAAGAAGACTCCCCATTACATGAACAAATTGGAGTCTATTAGATAGATATGATTCAAACCACTGCAGCACAGTACCTTCCATACCTACAGCATGCTCTAATCTCCGTAATAAAATATTATGGTCAACAGTATTGAATGCTGCACTGAGGTCTAGCAGGACAAGCACAGAGATGAGTCCACTGTTTTTTTATTGATTCACAGACAATCAATCACAATTAATTGCTTTTATTTTCTGTATTTTAATCTTAGTCATATATCCAATTACTTTCACTACCTGAGTTCTTGATTCCTTCCAAATCTTGCTAATTTCTCTACATCTATCATTCTGCCTACAGATACAGAAGAAGTAACAAGAAAGCATTCAAACCATGGCTTTAACTCTATGTTAGTGACACATTTCACAAAAATAATTTTAAGTTCATGGTAACAAAGGATAATCCAAATGCAATCAGTTTGGTCAAACAAAAACCTTCTACAGACTATTACTATTCTAACATGTCTATCTTGAAAATCACTGTCAGTATACAACCCCTCTTTTTGTGACACTTTCACTTTACCTCTCTCTACCACCATGAGTGTCATTAAAGTGCTGTATTTACTGGTTTTGGCATATTTCAGCTAGCCATGTGAAAAATGCTTCCTACTAACACCTGCTACTGTAACTATGTCATGGTCTATAGGGTAACAGTACATCTTACTTCCTCTCTTTCTGTTCCATGCGCCTTTTGTCTTTCTCCATCTGATATTCTGATGCCAATTTTGACAACAAGTATGCCAAATCTGTTTTGACAGTTTTTAATTGTTGTTCTTACACTTAATGTGGATCAACAAATAAGACCAAATTGTAGAGACTAAGCAAGTCAAAAACTTCTCTCTTTGTGTGTCTTTTGTCTTGTCTTCCTCACCTCAACCCCAATGGGTTGTGGCAGATGGCTGCCTCTCCCTGAACCTGGTTCTGCTAGAGGTTTCTTCCTGTTACAAGGGAGTTTTTCCTTCCTACTGTCACCAAGTGCTTGCTCATACAGGGTCATCTGATTGTTGGGGTTTTCTCTGTATTATTGTAGGCTCTTTACCTTACAATATGAAGCGCCTTGAGGCAACTGTTGTTGTGATTTGGCACTATATAAATAAAATTGAATTGAATTGCCTGGTTTGGGCTTCTCTGCATTATTTCCTTTTGATGTACCTGTACTGATCACAGCTGAGTATCAACATCAGTGACAGACTCTGTAGGGAAAAGCTCACAAAGGGAGTTTTATGGCTTTGTGATGTTCTAATTAATCTTTTTAGGACACATCCTGTACAGTATATTTAATAAGAAAAAGAAAGTTTAAGTACTACATAGCACAACAGTGATTAGCAGCACTGCTGTGTGTAAGATAATCGCTGTACATATATGAACTGAAATTCTAGAATGACACCTGAAAGACAGAGAAGAAGCCAGTTATCCTTACAAAACAATTATAAAAATATGAGCTAGAACATATTAAAACTTGATTTGCTTTACTGAATACATATAATGTTCAGGAAAATACCATTAAAAACATTGTAGGACACAATGCATAATTTTACAGGATAAAATAAGGGACATCTCATGCAAGTTATGCACTTTATTAGGTACACATATTTAACTGCTCATTAACAAAAATATCTAATCAGCCAATCACATGGCAGCAGTGCATTTAGACTGATGTTCAAACTGAGTATCAGAGTGAGGAAGATTTAAGTAACTTTGAATGTGGCACGGTTGTTGGTGCCAGACAGGTTGGTCTGAGTATTTCTCAGAAACTGTAAAAACTGAAGGAAACAGTAAAAACAGTAAAAAAAACTGCTGATGTGCTGGGATTTTCCTACACAACTATCTCTACAGTTTACAGAGAAGGGTCTAAAAAAGAAAAAAAAAAAAAAAATCCAGTGAGCAGCAGTTCCCTGGGTGAAAATGCTTTGTTAATGCCAGAGGTCAGAGAATGACCAGACTACATCAAGCTGATAGGAAGGCAACAGCAACTCAAATAACGACTCTTTACAACCGGGTATGCAGAAGAGCATCTGTGAACACACAAAACTTTGAACCTTGAAGCTAATGAGCCAGAGTAGCAGAAGACCATACCGAGTGCCACTCCTGTCAGCTAAGCTGAGGCTACAATGCACTTGGGTTCACCAAAATAGAGGATTGGAAAAACATCTAACGAGTCTCGATTTCTGCTGCAAAATTTGGATGGTAGGGTTGACGTAAACAAGCAGGGATCCATCCTGCCTTGTATCAGTGGTTCAGGTTGGTGGTGGTGTAATGGTGTGGGGAATATTCTCTTGGCACACTATGGGCCCCTTAGTACCAATTAAGTATAATTTAAATGCCACAGCCTACTTGAGAATTGTTGCTGACCATGTCCATCCCTTGATAACCATAGTGTACCCATCTTCTTATGGCAGCTTCCAGCAGGATAATGCACCATATCGCAAAGCTCAAATCATCTCAAACTGATTTCTTGAACATGACAGTGAGTTCACTGCACTCAAATGCCCTCCACAGTCACCAGATCTCAATCCAAAAGAGCAGCTGTGGGATGTGGTGGAATGACCGGTGAGTGTATTTCTTCAAATAGAGCTGTGAAGCTTTGAGCTTCTTTAGTAATTTTTACTATTGGCTTGCTACAGGCTATGTGGACTGCTGGATTATGTAACAGAGTCAACATAAATCTAAAAAAAATAAACATATCACATATGATATCAGATGATTCTGTATGAAACTAAGCATGGCAAACAAAATGCTTATTTGTCAGAGAATTCTTAATGTAGCAACCACTTCAGGGGCATTTTGTCTGTGTTTAAGTAGGTTAACAGTATAATGCAAGCCAAGATAATGTGAGGTTTCATAATGAGCTAATTTTATATTGGTAAGTGTCTACTGGTAATAAGTCTTTTTGGCTAGAGTCCCTCCAAGCTAGGTAAATTAATAGCTGTTAAGTTATATTTCAGCCTTTTAACATGGAGAATGAGTCTGAGTATCATTCAAGTTTGCTATTTAGGTGGCATTATATGGCTTTGGACAAAGAACTGGGAAAACTGGTAGCACTGGTTAGTTAATAATTTGCTTACCACTTATCTTCCATACACTGGCAGCTCTTGAGCTGACCCGTGCAGCCTACAAGGTGTTTGAGGGTATAATTCACAAGACTGAAGAGAATAAACCAGGTCATGGCATGGCAGGTCTCAAGTCAATTTCACACAAACATTATAGAGTTGTACTCATACTTAAAATAAGCTCCTAAGTCACTTTTATTTAGCCCATGTTAGATTTGTCAGTCTCAAGTAAGGCAGAAGCCTCATCCATTCAAAGCAATGTGGACTGATTACAGTTGGTCAGTCAACTTCACTGAAGGTAAGAACCACACAGATGCACAAATTCAGGATTGTATGGAAGTCTGTTTCTGCCAATTTTAAAAACATGAAGTCACATAGTATATGATAATAATTAGAAAGCTTCTTATAAATGTCTCATAACTATGAGTTATACATTTTATCACAAAATGGATCATATTATGAGACTTAAATTTACTATTAACAATTAAAATTCATAGAAATTGGATGATGTTGAAAGTCATACTAATAATAATAATGCAGAAAATGAAATGAAAATTAGTCAGTGTTTGAAGGAATTAAGTCATAATGATGAAATGCAAAGTTATTATGTGATGCTAAGTAATACTGCATAATAATAGGAAGCTTTCTCATTATTATAACCAGTGTTGGGTTCGTTACTCAAAAAAGTAATAAATTACACATT
Source organism: Heterochromis multidens (assembly GCA_015108495.1). Classification (NCBI taxonomy): domain Eukaryota; kingdom Metazoa; phylum Chordata; class Actinopteri; order Cichliformes; family Cichlidae; genus Heterochromis; species Heterochromis multidens. Next base: position 3,339 of record VUQS01029908.1, on the reverse strand, counting down.
GCTCAAAGAAATTCAAAGAAATACTCGCAGAAGAAAGTAATTTGTTACACTACTTATTACATTACTTACATGTTACTCTGTAAATTGATCTGAAATGCACTGTCTTATAATTACCAGTTAACAATATAAACCTGAGGCTACACAAACACAAATCCCTATCCTGATGAGGACACACATTCTTTTAGTTTTTATGTATGAACACAAAGCTGACAACACAAAGCAAATTTGAAATCCAGCCCAAAGAGACTTTAAAGCAATCACCACAGCAATTCGACTGTAGAAACATTTACTGGTAGAAATGGAGGCTACAATGCTGCAAGCCTGACTGCTCATTGCTGCCCTTCTTACCTGTTAAAGTTCAGGCTCTGGCTGCTGGGCTGCGGTCGGCATGCACTAAGATTTGACATCATTCTGGGGTTTTCACTAGCTTTGTGTTAGCATGCTGTCTGTGCCAAAGAGCCACAGACAGCACAGTCTACATTTCCACTCCTAAAAATTTGTAGACCTTTATAACGCAAATAACAACATAATTGTAACTGTAATATAATTACTGAATTTAGTACAGTAATGCGTTACATTACTGCATTACTGAAAAATGTAATGTGATTACAGTAATTACAGCATTATTTTGGAACACGTTACACCCAACAGTGATTATAACATGTTATGTGATATGAACAGGCTTCCACAGTAATGTCACAATTATTGATTGCATGAATTATTGAGACTGGGCTATGTTTTTAAGAAGCTGGTGTCCACAGATTTACGATTTCACATGTGAGTCTAAGTCATTTGAAAACTTCACTCTTTGGATTTTATCTGTTTATCCTTTTTGATAACAGCAGGTAGAGATAATCCATAAATGTTTTAGGTTACAGTTATTAGCATCCTCTTGTATGTCTGACAAATAGTTGTATTAAGCACAGATGTACCAGGGTGAGCTGCATTAATTCTGAAATGAATTTGAGTACCGCTGTATATGGTAGTTGCAGGTGAATGACTGAGTTGTTGTGTATAATTGTTTTTGCAATACACTGAAAAAAATATAAATAAATTGTTGCCTATCTAATGGCGGTTAACAATAGCAATTAATAACAGGAAAGAATTACAATAATACTTTGTCCCGTGCCAGGAAACACTTGGCATCATCTAGTCGATAAACTTAAGTGGCAAATTATGAAAGACCAATAGCCCCATCTAGTGGTAAAATGAGGTACCACCACTACATTGACCTTTTTAAAATCTCTTTGGTCCTCTGCCTGAGGACTGAGGAACTAATATTGAGGTTATAGCAGACTCTCAGCTCAAGGCTGTGTGCTTCTTGCTGCTTGCTGCTGTCCTCACCATCCCGTGTTTCACAACAGTGGGATAGAGAAGAGGAGGAAAAATAACCCTTGTGTCACCAACTTGGATGAAATGTAATGATAACTTTCCACCGCCACATTTTAAAGAGAAAATACTAAAGGGTGGTCTTTTGTTAATAGCATATACCTAATTTTATGTTCATGTACAGTTTCTTATAACCTTGTCACCTTGTATTGTGAATTACTGCTCTTTTGTGTTTTTTAGGCCAATTTAGGCCATTCATACTACTCTTTTATTCTGCTATCTGAATATTCAGCACCAGTCTCCTCACTGTAAAATAGACATGACCTCTTCGGCTTCTAAGTTCATGGTGATGAATAAATGTTGCCGGGACATGACTGTAGCACTTTGTTTAGGCCCCAAAACTGAAATAAACAAACACACCACATACATTTATGTTTTTATGCACCGAAGCAACATCTTAGGTAAAAACACCTCACTGTGTGTCTCTCTACTGAACGATCCACCTGGAGAGTTTCCTTTTGTGCTAGTTCTGATTCACTTAGATCTTATTATTACACATGTAAGAGATTTAAGACCAAAAACACACACACACACACACACACACACATATAATAATAATAGCTTTATTTGTATAGTACACTTTTCAAAACAACGAGTTACAAAGTGCTTCGCAGTTTGGATAAAAGCCACACATTGAAGTCAAGTATACATATACTGCGTATGTGTGTGTATATATATATATATATATATATATATATATATATGAAGCCGAGTTCAATTTTACTAGCCACACCCAGGCCTGATTGCTGCCAGACCTTCACTTATATAGAACCTGTCTCACAAAATGAAATAGGCTAAAAGATCTCAAAAAGCAATACATCATGCCACAAAAAAAAGAAATGACTTTTTTTTAAAAAAAAACTATAATAACTCTTTATAACACTTAGTGCTTTCAACATTTAATAGATTTTGAAAGGAGTTTTGAGGGATAAACTTGTTGTTATTCCTGTGACACATCCCGGGTGGCGCTATTGCATCTTTTTGTTCATGCCAACATGTTTTACAGTGCGACGAAGAAGAAAGATCACCTAGTAGCTACTGATACTAGACTGGTAGAAGTGGTTTGGGAAGCTGTGGTCCATGGATTTTGGATAAGGTAATTAGATAGAAACAGTGCAGTTTGGGTTTTAAAAGTCAGTAAAGATGTATTTCCTCTGGTCTTTAGTTTCCAACGAATGACCCTATTGTAACTATAGTAGGAGTAAACCGAGTCGCTCGCTTGGTTTTTGTCGCGGTGCCGATAGTTGGTGAACACAAGCCGAACTCCTTAAGCTAACTTGCTAGCATTAGCTCCTGTTAGCTCAGGTTACTGCTGCCTTCAAGTGCTCATAGTGAGCGCCGTTCTTCGGAAACATGTTTTGTTATTACGGCATATGAAGTTAACAGTTTTTCCCTAGTGGGGGTTACGATTTCCATCACAAAGTGTATTTAAATTGTCTAAATTATAATGTGTAAAAGCTGTTATAATGACTAAACGTTGGGTTTAATGCAATAGACACTTTTCTGACTCTACACCGGCCGGAAAAAATGTTGTTGGCTATTTCATGTTAAATATAATGTTGTACGTTCTTGAAACGGTGCTATACACAAGTTAGTGGTTGTAACCGCCAGCTGTCTTTGTTTTATCATTCATAGTTGATTAAGGCGCCTTCAAAGGGAGCATATGAACTCTTGTCCTGTTTCTCTTGATGCATGCTCAATAATCCAGGTAAAAGAATCCCAAAAAGTTGAATCTGTTCATCTGGACGTGGCGTTTTTTAGTGGGAGAAACGTTTCGTTTACCAACTGGTAACTTCTTCAGTCTCAGCTGACTGCAGACTTCCCCAGCCTTATAAACAGTACATTTGCATAATGACAGAAACCAGCACCACTGACTAACAATGGGCCATTTGGTCAGTTTCATGATCAATGGTATGCAAATTGTCATGACCATTGATCAATGGCCATGAG
>VUQS01029901.1:8771-20638 GCA_015108495.1 Heterochromis multidens | reverse complement strand
AAAAAAGGGGGGTTGGGGGGGGGGGGGGGGGGGGGGGGGGTTCACCCCAAATCCAGCACCCTGAGACTGTACGCTAAGCGGAAAGGAGGAGGCCGAGGACTAGTGAGTCTCAGAACCACAATCCAGGATGAAACAACAAACATCCAGGAGTACATCATGTGCTTAGTGAATACCTCGGGCAGCAGAAACCCAAGAAAGAAGAGGAGCAAGAACAGGAACCATCATGGAAGAAGGTGATTTAATTTGAGTTCATCATATATTTAATGTGCAAAAGTCTTAATAGATAAAGTACTTAATACTTTAATACTTCAGATTAATATAAACAAGTAAATATTTCCCTCTGAGATGTAGTAGAGTAGAAGTAGAAAGTGGCATGGAAAAAAGACTCAAGTAAAGTGCAAGTACCTCATTGTACTACTTGAGTCAAAGTATGTAGTTTCATTTCACCACTGTCTATATGATCAGAGCTGTAGTGCAGAATTCAGTAAACTGTCCACATTCACATTGAATGCCTCTTAAAACAAAGAAAAAACTGGAATTGGGTTTTAATGATTATCGCAAAATATGCAAAGAAATCTCCACAGTGAAGCAAATCCACAGAAGCTCTCTGCAGTCATCAAAACCAGTTCCATGTGCAGCACAGAACTTGAGGACAGGCTAGCTTTTTTTTCACTGATTTTGATGAGGAAATTGTGTGGAAATCAATAGTGAGACTAGCTTACTGAACTACTGTTAGTCTGTGAAGCACACACTCAGGAGGGCTGTCTCCATGGAGACACAAACAGGGCATGAGACTACCCTCAGGTGAATTCTCTCTGTGGCTCCACCAGCTGAATTGGTCCATTTAGGTTTCATTTTCTTTCTTGTCCATATCTTTCTTTTTCTCTTTTTCTTTCACTTTCTCTCCCACCGTTCAGCCACGGACCCTGAGCCCGACATCTCTGTCGTCTTCTTTCATTCACCCACTTTCTGTGTCTCTCCCACTGACAGGTAGCACAGCTAAAATTCAAGAAAAAAAATATAAGATGAAATTGGGTCTTTATACATAACAATTGTCTCAGGCCATTCAAGTGATAGATACTGATTTGCCCCTGCCAAGGTTGCAGAGATGTTTGTCAGCTGATCTCATAGTGTGGCCAATGCATGCTGTGCTCTTCTCCCTCCTCTTTCTAACAGAATTTCTTTTCACCTTTTTTTGTTCTTACCTCTTTTTGACACATTTTTTTTCTGATTTTCTTCCTCACTCACACATATGCATAATGATTGTTTTTGCTCTTTATTAAACAGACCATATATGGATATGTCTCTGTTTCCTCCGTCACAAGGTACATTCAGTGCTTTGGGTTTGTTTCGAATTTAGCACACCAACCCCACTGGATTTGTTTGAAGAAAACGAGAGATGTCTCCAAAATGTCTGATCAAAGCCTGGCTTAGTTGCCCAGGGGCTTCAACTCATGTTGATAAGATGTCCAAGTGCCAGTCATGGAGCTTATGAGTACGTAGTATCTAAGCAGATTGTATATTTTTAAAGTGCTAGATATAAACGAGGAGGAGAGGAGAGCAGAGCCATCCAGTGAAGGACATGGATGTGTTTAAGGGCTCTGGCAACCGGCACTGGAGGCCTGGCAGCTGGGCAGAATTCTTTTATATCCTGCTATGACAGGCATTTTTATACATACACACGGGCATGCATGCAAGGCTCTCGTTCACTCTAAGTCTTTCACTTTAATATGCTCACTCGCCACTTGTGCTATTATACACACTGATATCCCTTTTCATCGTAGCTGAGGCTATTATAGAGCTAGACTAGGTGGGGGATACCAGGGGTATGTGTGTGTGTGCAGCAACTTAAACCGCTGCACCCATGTGTCATCGTCACATTGAGAAGTCTGTGGTGAATGTGGAGGAGGGTAACAGTTGTTTTGACCACCTGCATCCCAGTACAGGGGAAATTTTCCTCTCTCAGTCTTGCTTTCTTTCCAGTGTCTTCTGCACTTTTTTCCCCAGAAATCATAGCGCTGCACTGACTGCTTCTACTTACCTCTCTGCACAAATATGCACATTGGTTGATGTGAAGTTGTTGCACCACGTAAATGCAGCAAGCAAAAATGGGGCAGTACAGATGCAGGAAGGTGGAGGTATATGTGGTTGAGGTGATAATCTGACAATAAAAATTAGACCATATAGTGAAATGGAATGAGAACTATGATCAGTGGTGCTACAGGCTTCTTTGAAACACGGATGCTGTATAGGTAATAGCATAAAGCAACCATTTTGTTATTCAAGAGTAAGAAATACTGTAAAAATTGAATTTCCTTCTGACATTTCTATATAACTTACTGTATTCTTGATGATAATCATTTCAAATTTACAGAGATGCCAAGCATGCCAGGTTGTATAAGACAAATGTAACCATAAATATACAAAAACATAACACAAGAGGAGATGAGATGAACACACCCAGTGACTGTAGTTCATGTATTAGCACTTGTATACATGTGAAGGAACATATTATGTAGACCAGGCATGCTCATATTCCACTGGCCCTGGGCAGTTGCTATTGTATTGTGATGAATGGAGTGTCTCCTGTCCCTGTAGCCACGGGGCACTGCAGTGGTCCACTGGGAGCCTGTGGGTGCTTGGTGGCCTTTCTCCTAGGTTTCCTGTCTCCTGATTCAGCACCAGCTGTGCACATCAGCAGGAAAAAGAACATGTGAAGGGTAAAAATAATTCACTTGAGATTCATGGTATAATGTCCCTAAGGCAGTCAGATAGACAATGGTCTTCCTTTTACCTGACAGCAAGACAGGCAAAGCGTTCAGGAGGGAAGGATTATTGTGCACTATATGGGAGAATGGTCACTATAGATGATGTCATGTGGAGCAGTATACTAGACGTAGATTATCTGAAGAAAATTATTAAAATGCAGTTTGTATTGTAATGCCTTGCTATAAAACCCCTGTTTCCCTTTGGAGATGCCTGTGCCAGTTTATTCTAGATCATCTGGATATGATTTCTGCTTGTTTGAACCACCACAGAACTGCATCCATACGGAGACACTTAATCAAGAGCTGAACTTGGCAAATTTGTCTTGCGGTTTGAAGACAATCTCTGACAGTTGCCCCGCCTGACTCTATGCCCAGAAGCCACTCTGGCATTGAGGGAAACTGAGCTTTATGGCAACAATGGCAGGCGTGCCAGCGGAGGCAGGCAGTCATCGTGGTAGCGACCAGGGTGGGCTGTCAAAGAGAGCTGTGTGGCAGCACTGTGCGGTTGAAGCGCCTGCTCTCTCCATAATGGAACAGCTGTTTGGAACGTGGTGCGCCAGGGCACTGGAGCACAGAGTAAATAGAGGAGAAGAGCAAAGTAAACAGAGAAGGGATGGTGGGAGCTGCTTCTCTGCTACCGTGAAAGGGGGTAAACACCCAAGAGAACTAGATGGAGGGGTTGTCATCACAGGAATGCACAAACACCACTACACAAGAAGGTGTGGAAAGAGAGGGAGGGTGTATCGTGAAAGAAGTAAACCATAATGCTCTATTCTGGCCTCAGTTCCAATGCAGTTTCTGATCTGTATATTTTCATTTTGATGGGAAGGATAAATTACAAGAGTTAAGACAAGAGTCATACACTCACCAGCCACTTAACTAGGTACACTGTGCTAATACCTGGTTGTACCCCCTTTTGCTATCAGAAATGTCTTAATTCTTCATGGCACAAATTCAATGTGCTGGAGGGTGGAAACATTCCTCAGAGATTGTGGTCCATATTGACAAGACAGCATCACACAATTACTGCAGATTTGTCGGCTGTACATCCATGATGTGACTCTCCCGTTCCACCACATCCTAAAGCTGGGCTATTGGATTGAGATCTGGTGACTCTGGAGGTAATTTGAGTACATTGAACTCATTGTCATGTTCAAGAAAACACTTTTAGATCATTTGAGCTTTCCAACATGGCATGTTATCGTGCTGGAAGCAGCTATCACAAGATGGGTACACTGTGGTCATAAATAGACGGATATGGGCAGCAACAATACTCAGGTAGGCTGTGATGTTTAAATGATGTTCAGTGGATACTAAGAGTCCCAAAGTGTACCAAGAAAATATATCCCACACCATTGCACCACCACCACCACCTGACTGAATCTTTGATAAAAGCAGGATGGATCCATCCTTTCATGTTGTTTATCCCAAATTCTGACCCTACCATCTGAATGTCACAGTAGAGATCGAAACTCATCAGACCAGGCAACGTTTTTCCATTCTTCTATTATCCAGTTTTTGTGAGCCTGTGCAAATTGTAGCCTCAGTGTTCTTAGCTGACAGGAGTGGCATCTGGTGTGGTCTTCTGCTGGTGTAGCCCATCTGCTTCAGGGTTTGTTGTACATTCAGAGTTGCTCCTCTGAATATTTTGGTTGTAACAGGTGGTTATTTGAGTTACTGTTGCCTTCCTATCAGCTCAAAGTAATCTGGTTATTCTCCCCTGACCTCTAGCATCAACAAGGCATTTTCAGCTAGAGAACTGCGATTCACTGGATATTTTCATTTTTAGAACATTCTCTGTAAACCCTAGAGATAGTTGTGTGGGAAAATCCCAGTAGATCAGCAGTTTCTAAAATATTCAGACCAGCCCGTCTGGCACCAACAATCATGCCACGTTCAAAGTGACTTAAATCACTTTTCTTCCCCATTTTGATGCTCAGTTTGAATTTCAGCAAATCATCTTGACCATGTCTACATGCCTAAATACAGTGAGTTGCTGCCATGTGACTGGCTGATTAGATATTTACATTAACGAGCAGTTGAACATGTATACTCAGTGAAGTTGCTACCTTGGAGATCACTCCCAGCTTTCCAGATTTGAAATCGAAATACTAACCTGTGAGTTGAATATTAACTTTCCCTGAATTTGATTTGATTTTGGATGCAACTCATTAATTTGGCTCATAGTCCATTTCCCTCTTAAGGTGGTCAAAGGTCTTCCTTTGTTATTTATGAGATATATAGAGCTTTTCCAGCTGTCCTGCATTTGCAAGTAGGATAGTACAAGAACGCAACTGGCCCCTTTTTTATGACAGGCTGTAATTTTTCCTGCTATTGTTAGGTCAGCAGAGTACTGCGGACAGTGAGAGAACAACTGCGGCTCTTGGCACAGTATCGTTTCATAATGTGACAAAGGGGACACTCTAAGGCAGTCCATACATGTGAGAGTGCTGATTCGTGTGTGGAGGTTGACTTAGGAGTGACAAGTGACCACTGCTGTAGCTCCTGTGACTGTGAAGAAGAGCTGGTGCAGGCTCAGGAGCTACAGCAGTATTACTGTCATTTTTGTTCTTTTTTTTTTTCCATAGCTAGGTCATGTGCAAAAAACTGAGTCAGAAAAAGATTTGGTATTTTAGATTCAGAGACGCATATAAAAACTGCAACAACTGCTGCCACGTTGGGTAACTGCACAATGATTGAGGAGTTTGGAACACATGATGATGTTTCATACTGTACCATGTAGTTAAATAATTATTTTTTTTAACCCTTGAGACAACTGTCGCTTACTCATATGAATCCTTCTTTCCTAAACTTTGTTCTTTTTTCATTCCCCTTGTTCATTTAGTTATGAACACACAAATGTATGCTGTATCATGCAACAGAAGAAAAGAAAAGGAAAAGAGAAATGAATCTGAGATAAGACACAACCCAAATCAGAAACGAAAAGAGGGGGAGACCCTGGGAATGAGTCATGCAGTTATTTTGTCTGTACCATGTAAACATGTTGGTAATATTACAGCAGAGTTTGTACACAACATATTTAGTGAGGAGCAACAGTAATCCCATGTAATACTGTGAAAAGCTCTTTTAGCATAGCTGATACAGAATCTTTACAAGCCACTAATAATGAGCAACAGAGAAATGGATTAGGGATGGAAAGGCTGGAACTGAGCCATGGGAGGCAATACACAACACATCTAGTGAGTTTACTGTGTGTTGGCATAAAGACAGGTGACAAAATAAAGGAAAAATCTGAACTCTTGACCCCTGCAGGAGGGGCCACTGGAGAAACCGGATCTCCTCCAAGACCTCTAGTAGCATTTTGCATGGTTGTATGACCTGGATTGAGTCCACTTGTACCTTTAGAGGAAAGCAAAACAATACAAAGGTGTTCTGTGTGCTCACCTTTATCCTATGATGAAAAATTTCTATCCTCGTGGGAGGGGTCTCTTCAAGGATGACAAATTCCCCATCTGTACGGCAGAAGAGGTCACTGAATGGTTTGGTGGGTTGGGAAATTATGTGAATCATATGCTTTGACCTTCACAGTCATCAGATCTCACCCTAGTAGAACACCTATCAGACAGTTTCGACTGACATGTCAGACCGCTCTCTACGCCACTATCATCGAACAACAACTGAGGGAACAGCTTTAAAAGGAATGGTGTTCTTCTCTTCTGTAGTTGTTAGGAGACGTTTAGAATCAATGCCAAGATGCTCTGAATGTGTTGTGATAGCACATAGTGACCCAGTCCCTTATTTGGACACTTTATACTGTTTTTTTTTTTTTTTCTTTAATTTGTCACTCGTCTGTATATGCCAGTGCATTAGTCCAACATATTCCTATCAAGAAGTGTAGGTATTTGCAAACAGCATTCAGATCACCTCTGATATTTTAACTTTATCTGTAAACATATTAACAGTTTCAGCTTATGGGTTTCAGTTGGACTCAAACACGAATTCTTTAACTAAACCAAATTATGGGGTTTGTTTACGATCAGACACTGAAACACTCAGACTAGCCTTTCATTTTATTAAACATTTACATTTTTATATATACGGCACCCAGCAACATATTTTTCTTGTATGCATGAGTCATTTGATATCAAAGATGTTTTATATTTCTCACGCTGAGGCTGCACTTTTGCTTCTCACCATTGAGGAATGTGATTTATGTTAATTCTCCAATACAATATCGTTGAGGTTTTTCTGCAATGGCTATAACCGCTCCGTAACTGATTTGCTCTAAAAGAATGATCAGGGTGTCATTTAAAAAGAAGCAGTAAGAGCCTGAGTGATCTGCTTGCCCTACTCCCTTCTCCTAGCACATAGTTAAGACCCGAGACCTCACCTCAACCCTTCTCCCGCATACACACACACACACACACACACACACACACACACACACACACACACACACACACACACACAAAACCAGGCTTTCTGTCCCCTATTCAACCTCGTCACAGTCAGAGGCCAGACAGGGTCAAGCAGAGGGTGAGACATTTATGAGGTGTAGATATTTGTGCAGGAAAGCATTCCTCCTGTTGACACTGAGCAACACAGTCTGGATGCTGACCAAGCTGAACCAGACAGGCACTGAAATGTAAGGCAGGCAGACCAGTCTGAGTGAGAGGTAACAGATCTCACACTGGACAGAGTTGGGGTTGCAGCAGTCTTGGAGGAATGTGGTCCAATGTATTAAAGTGTTTTAGTGATATTTATCTTCCTCATAGATACAACATGTTTAGTTGGCTTAATTCAGAGAGTATAATTTGTCAAAAGTATTTTAATTAAAGCCCAAAATTATCCTATTAGATCCCTAATGAGTCTTATGCATACCGAGGAGTAATGAAGCAAAACTATCTCAAAACATAATAATGACCTTAACACTCCCGCACACCCACTCTTAACCCTCAGCTTGAGTGAAGAGAGTTCCTCTCACCCCCATGCTGCTGACGCAGGAAAGGCAACGGCTTGGACACGGGGCAATGGCCATAGTCAACACAAAAGGTTGTGGTGGTAAATAGAACTGTTTGTGTTCACTGGGCCACTGTTGGAGATGACTGATGTACCCATTAGCCCCTGCTCAGGCATTAGGGGGCGGGGCAGTGGCGCTCAGGCTCCATGCAGGACAAAAAGACCCCTGGGCCTGCAGAGAAAGGTCACTGACCCATATTGTGTCTCCTTCAGGCCTCGTCAGTGGTTATTTCCCTGTTTCAGGTTACAGAAATTGACTTTGTCAAAGCCAGTAAGCATGTATGCAAATGGACAGATGCTGTAGGTTATGGATGGTGTGGGTGGACAGAGGAATGTACCTGCTGCTTCGGGCACTGAATGAGCATGGGTCTATATTGCTGCTGGCATTTCATGCTCTATTTAAAATTCATGATACTAGACTGTGTTTTTAGATCAAAGCTTGAGAAAAAAAGATGTTTTAAACTTATTTTATATGATGTAGCATGCTTTGTGTTCCACTAGAGAGCACCCTTCTTTACTTCTATCCTTCATTTGTTATACCCTATATGGAAAATGTTTTCAGAAATCAATTTATTTTGATCAAAACAGGCAAATATGAATAAAATTGTACTTTTTTTTTTTATGTATCTAGAAACTATACCACAGAATTATATATAAAGATTGTATCATTTATACAGAAGTTACACGTACACACACTTTGATATCATTAGCACTCTGGATACTATTGGACTTTTTTTTCGGGGGTGGGGGTAAAATTAGTAGTTTTAGTCACCTTTTGGGGTGATCATATGCCCATCCACCACCCCCACCACGCACAATCAAAGAACCGATTCATTTCAAAAAGAAAATAGACAAATATACTCTATCTTGAATCACAGAAATTCAAATTCACATCTATCTCTGAATCAGTCAACATCATATTTACAGAGCTTGGCAGCTAAACCCACTAGGCTTTATTTGATGCTGTGACAGATCTGTCTCTATTTACTAAGGAACACAAAACTCACATAAACTTAGTTCAGCCAGAGACACTTACATCAAAGGATTTATTGGAACAAATAAAAGAATTTGGCAGAAAAAGGGGCTTTGTGCTTGATGGTGCTTTGCAAATGCATCCAAGTAGCCTCAGTATTCTAAGGGGAGTATGTTAAACCTCCCAAAGGGGTATAAAGAACAGAGCCAACCACAGACATGTAAATGGTGTATGTGATATACATAACGCGCAACATGACAAGAGGTGCCTCCACCATCTAGAAGTGATAGAGGCTGGGGAATTTTTAGTTAGAAGGTAGATGAGTAGAAATAAGTCATGAGAGTTGAGTATAAAACTAAACAGTGTAAGGTGCAGCAGAAAAGGCAGCACAAGCATGAGCTTGTCATAAAGATTGCGTACTAACTTCGTGAACATCTGTTTTGGCGATTGTTAAATTCAAATGATACAGAGTGTACAGTGCTTTGCCTGAACTAGTTACTCCATTTGCCTTAATGGGTGATCTTATTAATTTATTTATTTTTATGCCTCCTTAAATCTACCTTAGACATTTGGAGAAAGCTGTACATCTACACTCAAACTGAGTTTGTTTGTTTTTAAAATATTCTCTTTGGTTTCAATGCTGTGTCCATTTGACACAATGTATTTCTTTCAATCAAAAGCTTTGTCTTCGTAATAGTATGAGGCAGAATAGTAAATGGACTGATTTAAATAGCGCTTTTCTACTCTCCTGGAGTACTCAAAGTGCTTCGACAACATGCCTCATTCACCCATTCATACAAGCACTTTTTTTTCCTGTGCTTTTTCTAACATTCATACTCCGATGGATGCATCGGAAAGCAACTTGCCCAAGGATATTTGGCATGCAGACTGGAGCAGCCAGGGATCGAACCACCAACCTTCTGATTAGTAAGTGACCTGCTCTACCTGAGCTACAGCCATCAATCTGTCTGACGTTCAGTGCTTAACACATTTATTAGACAATCACCCAGTGTAAGGTTTATTCGACAGCTTCCCTGTTGGTAATTACCAAAGACATTTTTTTATGTTTCAGTAATGGTTAATCCACCAGTATGTGCAAACTCTTTAATCAAAATGATATTTTTAATGCTAAAAAAAAATTTATGTTATCCATTAATTTTTCAAATGTACTGTTTTACAAAAAAGCCACAAAAAAAAAGTAAAGCACATTATAATTTTTTTGATTAAGATGCCAAATTACAGTTATTTACTTCCATTCCTGAACAAAAAAATTTGTTTTAGTGGTTGAATGTTATGCTTGATTAATTTCTGAGAAGAAGTCCAGTGTGCCGGCTCAAATTTGGGTATAGAAGCGTGATTTCAGTTTATTTGCCTAATAAATAACTATATAATTTTAGTTTTAAATACGTTTTTGACAGATTTTTAAAATATGTATCTGTTCTTGTTGTTATGAAGGGTGGTCTAATAAATTTGTTAAGCACTGTCTCTTTTTGTTATTTGCAGGAAAGCAGAAATCCCAACTCCACCACATTTATAGTGTGGGCACACACTGAAAGTACAGTTTTACCACTCTTTTTATTTCTGTTTAAATTAAAGAAAATAATTGTATTTATTTTTGTCTTAACAAAATCAAGTCAAAAGTAATCTATACTTTAAAAAGTACGGGGTTAAGCATACTCTATATGGACAAAAGTAGTGGGTCATCTACACATTACGCCACGGAAACCCATGCCCTGAAGCTCCAGGCACAGAGTTTTTGTGCTGATGTTAATGCCAGAGGTGGTTTGGAACTTTGGAAGTTTGTGCTAAGTTGCTGTGGTTCTTAAATGCTTCCACTTTGCAATACCACCACTTATAGTTGATTGTGAAATATCTAGGAGGAAAGAAATGTCATAAGCTGACTTGTTGCAGCAGTGGCATCCTATTACAGATAAAAATGGACTACATGGCCAGTTGCTTGATTGAAAACATCCGAATTCAAAAATTAAGAGGTGTGACCCAATACTTTTAACCATATACTGTTTGGTAATAGAAAATGGGAGATGCAGTAAAATGGCAGCCACATTAAGATGAGTGGGACACAGCCAAAATAACAGAATTAATTCACAGAGGTTTTTGGATGAGAAGAATCCAGTGTTGCTTTATTTTTATCTTTTTTCACTAGATGGCCTCTATAAGACCAGTTTTATTTAAGAAATGCAAATGCGACATCACACCAAGAAAAACAATGTCACATTCTCATAAAGCGCTCTTGGCATGAACAGCATTGACAACATTGACAATAAATAAAATGTTGGCAAACAAAATAAAACTTTGTGAGCAAAAAAATACTCAGGATTGCATATCAAACAAGACAATAATAGAGAAAATGTACTTGGCACAAATTAAATAAACATAAGTAATTTCCAGATTGAGTAAACCTGCTCTATGTCCATTGCTTTGTGAATCTGATTGTCCTTCACAGTTAGCATCGAGTATGTATGTGTACTGTACAAAATAGACACAAACGGCTAATGAAACTAAAAATGGACTCATTTCAACAAATTGTCAGTACTCATCTTCTTTCCTTATTAGTACCTTGACCTTCATAGTCACACCTCCAGGTGGCATTTGGGTACACATTTATGTACTAACCAAAACTGCAGGTACGTGTGCAAGAAACCATTGTCACAATGCAAAGCCAGTAAATTTGCACATAGTGGAGGACAATTATTCTATAAGTTACCAGTGATTTCTGTGTTTAGTACAGGTGCTTACATTTTTAAATAAAGGAAATTAAGATATTAAAGACACTTTGGTATTTTGTAGGCCATATTATGCTAAACTATGCACTGATGAGTGCATTGCACATTTAACACAATTTTCATTAAAAGATCCAGTATTGTTTTACATTTATTTGTGTGGACACGATTATATTGTCAGGACTATCATCACCCACAAATATTGTGGTACACTCATATTACTGATCTTAAATCACTTTTGACCCATGGCTGCAGTCTAGTCTGATCTGCCTTGTGATGATGACCATCTGAGAGGTAAATAAATAAAAAAGGTGTTTGTTAAAGTAGCCAAACAAAAATGTGAAGTAACAGACAATTACGCAAAAAGCCACTTGACCTTTTTTTTTTTTAAAAAAAAAAAAAACA
>VUQS01029900.1:0-14407 GCA_015108495.1 Heterochromis multidens | reverse complement strand
GAGAGTAATGACTTGTTCAGGTCTAGACACACCACAGCCAGATGTATATTCTTTGACAGTGTGTACAATAAAATTACCTTATTTCCCCATAGGTAAGACATTGTTTTATAATCTTTCTTTTTTATGTTTTCATTTGTTTATATGTATACCTATTGTAAACCTACATAGGTTTTTATGTTTTTATCTTCTGTTTTAAGAACATTGAGTTTAAGTATAATGAAATGTGCTATGTAATTAAAACTGCCATTGCCATACTCTGTGTGTAGTTTTAAGTAAGAAAGTTACTCAAGTGAGAACACTTTCCAGGTAGTTGCACTTTGTTTTGAGTATTAGACAAATTTTAAAGTAATTTTGACTGCCACACATGGTCACTAGTTACAATACAGATTCTAAATGCAAAAAATATGACGATACATTATATAAAAAGTACATTTGGTGATACCACATGCCATAATTTTACTTACAGTAAGCAGTATTTTCAGGGCAGGATTTCTGTATGTAATACAATGTTTTTGAACAACAGATATTAAAGTAAATGATCAGAGTGGTCCTGATGCTTTATTGCTAACAGAGAAAACTATGGTCAGCAAGCTGTGAACTGATTTCATTAGATGAGATAGCTGCTATCACAGTGACGTTTTTATTAGTTTATTGGATTTTTTTTTATTTTTTTAATCCTTTTATGATTTCAGTGAACAACAACTGAATTCAATTTGGGGCAGAGACACAAATTTGAGTATTAGATATCTCAAAATCTGAACAAATAAGACTATCTTGCATGCCTAGATGCCGCTCGAGGCTGGGTTTGCTTAATTTAAGTGAAATGGCACTTTAAGGTCTGTGGGAAAAAAAAATCAAAGTCCACTAATGTAGGTCTAGGAGATGCAAACAACCAATACAAAACAATTCTCTTTTGTCGTCACGGCCACAGTGGTTATTTATGCAACTTTATTAGAATACAGAGGAAATCACATAAAGCTTCTGAGATAGAGGTTTGTGTGTGTGTGTGTGCTCTCCGGGCAAATGTTCACTATGAGAGTACCAGCTCTTCCTCTCGCTTGTCGCTAATTGACCGACAGCGTTCATGCACACATTTCTCACTAATTTCACATTTGCTATTCCAGCAGTGGCCGAGGCGCGTCTCGAGGAATACATTCCGCCCTCATGGCAGCAGAGTCCATCAGCGACGTCCCCTCCCCATTTATAAATGTGATGTTTTGTTTGATAATCAAATCTCTTCGATTCAGCCTTGTCCTCTCTCTCTCTCTCTCTCTCTCTCTCTCACACACACACACACACACAAACGCTTTCACAAACAATTTTTCATGGAGAAAATCGCCAGAATGAAACGTCTGATTTTTAATTTTTAAGGACAGAAAAAAAAGTGCGCACATGCTCCGATTTAAAATATAAAGAGTACAAGGGCGCGTAGAGACATGCGCACAGGCAAGGCAACACATTTAGAAAACTCCAAAGTCATCCAGTTTGCTCTAATCATTACAATTAGTCGTGAATTATCACCGGACTCTGACAGACGTTCCTTGTAACTCTCTTTTATTTCCACCCCGCGCTAATCAGCGGCTCTCATTACAAACGCTGATTAAACTGCAAATTACCCAGCAGCGGCCCCGTCCGCGCCTACCAGTGCCTCGTTCAATATCAATTAAGTCTAGCAGCCCGTCTGTAGTCTCACGGCGCCTCCAAATGCTTGATAGTGCCACTTATTAGTTTGGAAAACTCGGAAAATACCAATAATCAACGGCCATGAAGCTGCAGGGAAGGAGCCCGGGGTTTTCCCACCACTCAGATGCAATCACAGGAGCTTTGCCCAGTAAAAGATTTCTCTTCTGCTTCTGCTGCTCTTGTGCATGCAGGAACACCCACCATCTTTTATTCATGTCTACTCTGGAAGACGAGAGAATAATATATACTAGACAAGCTTATATATTTTGCTTTGAAAAAAAAAAGAAGACGTTTTAATCCATGGCAAATCGCCAATAGACCGTTCTGGTTGCAGAGAAAACGAGACACTCTCTACCCTTTTATGCTAACCGATTTAGTCTTGGTATAATAAAAATGAATAGTAACTCATAATAATGATTTTGTATTAGAAGGGAATCCCAGTCTTGCATGTTCCCATAGCACGGAATTTAACCCATTACAGTGCAAGTGGTGCTGCTCAGGGTCCGTCAAGAGAGATTAACACAAGGGATGAACCAGTGTTGTGTCTACACATAACAGACAACTTAGCAGAGAAACCATTTTAAATTGTATCTTTAGGCTTTTTGTTACTAGCAGCCTGTCACAAAAACATATAATTTATTTCCATTTCTTTAACTGAATCTACAAAAAATACCAAAGATAACATTGTTTGACAGTTGGAAAATAATATTTCTGCACCAACAAGGTGATTCCCAAAGAGCTATTGGCAGAACAGCTATTGGCATATCTTGGCATGGTGTGCAGTGTGTCCTTAAAACATTTGAGGAAACTGGACAAAAGAAGAATTGGTAGGCCTAAAAACTATCTATAGCAGATGAACAGTATCTCAAAGTCATGTCCTTTAGAAATAGGAAAAATCCAGCAAAGATTTGACACAGAACCTGAGAGATGCAAGATGCAGGTCTCAATGGAAGAGTGGCTGTCAAGATGCCATTCTTAAGGAAGTGAAACAGGGAGAAAATGCTGACATATGCCAAATTACACAAGAACTGTACTGAAAATCAGTGGCAACAGGTCTTAGACAGTGAGTGTCTACAGCCATCTGTAAAACACGATGAAGACTCTGTCATGGAACTAAAGGTAGCCAACATCCAAAGAAAAGCTTTGAATGTCCTTCAAGAAGCCTGACGAACTATTCCTGAAGACTACTTCAAGAAATTACAATTGTGATTAATACAATTGCTCTTTTACAGATAATGCGGAACATTAGCTTTCTTTTTGCATTGTTCAAAAGGCGGCTCCATAAGTGTAAACTTTTTTCTCTTGGTCATATAACAGAAGTTGCACTCCTTTCCCCTACCACTAACTTCACAAGTGCTCTGCGTGTTAATCATAGGTGTTGTTATTCAGTTGTGAGGATCAATTAAAACATTTGCTACTGAGATATAAACCCGTATATAATTAGTATTTTGCTGTCATGGAAGAGCTGTTTTAAAGCTTTTGATGTGCAGGAATACTGTAAACCTTCAATGTTAATGGCAAGGCAGAGGCCTAGAATATCAAAATATATATATTTTGATACAGGCAGCCTTGTAAAGTACTGTGAAATTGATTCATTTTGTTATAGATCACACAAATCAATATTAAATACACAAAGATTCAAATGATATTGAATTTGCTGTCTTTGTAACACAGCTTTATAAGGCATGTCAATCGTTTAGTTTAAGTGATATACTGTGTAAACAAAAAAGGCTTATATTGAGGCTTATAAACCTTAACTTACACACAATATTTTTGTGTACACAGTTTAATTCTTATAGAAACTAAATGTGAAAACCCAAGTCAATCCAAGAAGTACACATGCCTGGAAAAACATTTAGGCATTCATTACATTTCTTTGTATATATGAAAGCAAAGTGGGTTTTTTCAAGATTTTCATGAGCAGGCAACAACAACAAAATGCTAAGTTATATATTACTCCTGCAGCGTAATTTTACTTAAAATTGCCATTTATGGGAATTTTTGTTAGATAAAGACCTACATGCATGTAAGAGACTGAAACTGAGAGAGCTGAACTAATACTTAAAGCTATAGGTCCATACTCTAACTGTTAATATGTTGTACATAATAGTGCACGTTAGTGCAAGTGTAATCTATATTTTATATTATATTGAAGCATGGAGCTTCAGATGAGTAACTATACAGTAAATACTGCATAGACTGATGAAAATATTCAAAAATAGATAAAAACAAGAGCACTTTCAATGATTGTACTTTGAAAGTGACAGTATGCAGTTAATGTGGTAACACATCAACCACAGCAGCAAACAAGGCTTTGTCAGCTAGGACTCAATCCAGTTCATCCACTGCTGTGTCAATAACAAAACTCAATTTGTTGCATTGGCTCAATACGATGTAGTAGGTTATAGGGAGAAAATTTATCAGGTGAAAAATAGCAAGCAGAATTATGAACATTTAAGGACTTTCTTTTGCTTGGCTCTTTTAGACAAGCTTTTGCTTTGGAAAAAAGATGCATTAATCCATGGCAAATCTACAGTATCTACACAAGCAGTGGAAGAAGTATGCATATTATTTAGTTTTATACACACAAGTACTGAAGTAGTGATGTAAAAACACTCCATCACTAGTACTAGTATTAAAATAATAATGTTACTAAAGTACAAGTACTAACTGCTGTCTATAAAGAACATTATATTAGGCCTACTGGATTGTTTTCAGTAACACTTATAATACAAATACAAACGCCTTTACCATAATAACTTTACTAATCTAAAAATTCTTCCAGTTGGATAGCTTTATTATTTTTCTGTGAAAATTAGAATTTACCTAAAAATGTATTGGAGAAAAAATCATATTTGCCTGTTAAATGTATTATAGCTGTATTTGGAAGCATCAAATGCAATACTTAAGTACCAATAAATTGTACTTAAGTATTTTTGCAACACATATTAGATATTTCCGAAAGCCATCATAATATTTAATTAAATATGAAAGTCATCATAGTATTAAACTCACACCCCTGAAAAAATATAGATGTTGCACATCATTAATGTTTTCTCAAAATGAGCAAAAAATACATTCTATGCTCATTTACAGTGCCCTCCATAATGTTTGGGACAAAGATGCAATTTTTGTCATTTTGCCTTTGTACACCACAGTGGATTGTAAATCAAACAATCAATATGTGATTGAAGTGCAGACTTTCAGCTTTATTTCAAGGAGTTTTAAAAATATTTTGCATGAACTGTTTAAGAATTACAGCCATTTTTATACACAGTCCACCATTTTCAGACATTCTAAATTAATGGAGCAAACTAACATAAATTTAAATATAAAGTCTCTTTTTAATAATTGGATAAAACAAACAAACAAACAAACAAACAAACAAACAAACAAAAACCTCCTGAAGTCTAGAACCTTTAAGAATATCCCATTTCTTTACCTTGAGAAACTCCTGGATTGATTTTGGGTCATTATCCATTTGCAATGTGAAGTGCTGTCTGATCAGCTTTGCAGCATTTGACTGAACCTCAGCAGAGAGTATAAGCCCTGTACACTTCACAATTCATCCTGCTACTTCTGTCAGCAGTCACATAATCAATAAACACTAGTGACCCGGTTCCACTGGCAGCCATACATGCCCATGCCACAACACTGCCTCCACCACATGTTAGACAGATAATGTGATATGCTTTGGATCATGAACTGTTTCTCTCCTTCTTCATACTTTTCTCTTCCCATCATTCTGGTATAAGTTAACCTTGGTTTCATCTGTCCAAAGATTTTATTTTACAGAACTATGCAGGCTCTTTTAGATGTTTTCTGGCAAAGTCTAATCTGACCTTCCTTGAGTGTAATCAGTGGCTTGCACCTTGCTTTAAACCCTCTGTATTTCCATTCATGAATGTGTCTCTTGATTAGACTTTGAGAGTGTCTGCCTCCTCCAAAGTGTTCTTGACTTGGTTAGATGTTGTGAAGTTATTTATCTTAACCATGGAAATAATTCTGTCATTATGCATTTTAGTTGTGTTCTGTGGTCTTTTAGGCCATTTTGTGTTACTGAGCTGATCAGTTTATTCATTCTTTTTAACAATGCACCAGATTGTTGATTTGGGCATTTCTGAAGTCTGTGCTGTCTCTCTGATAGGTTTATTAGGGTTTTTTAGCCTCATCACGGCCTCCCTCACTTGCACTAACATCTCTTTGGGCCTCATATATATAAGATTACAATAAAATTACAGTGAAAAGCTATAAAATAATTTTTCAACACTTTTGAATCAACTTCAGATATTATAATTCCTTCATTTGTCATGAAATAACAAGAGAGCAGGTCTAACCTGGCCATTAAACTGCTTGTCAGTCAAATGTCCAATTAATTTTGAACCTCTGAAATGGGGGGGTTGTGTATAAAAATGACTATAATTCTTAAACAGTTGATGCAAAATTTTTTGCAAAACTCCTTGAATTAAAGCTGAAGGTCTGCACTTCAAACACATATTGATTGGTTGATTTAAAATCCATGGTGGTGATGTACAGAAGCAAAACTACAAAAATTGAGTCTTTGTCCTAAGCATTATGGAGGACACTGTATTTCTGTATTACAAATGCAGATGATGATTGATTAGTTTTTTTTTTTAAAGCTACCCAAATTTAAATCTTTAGTTGCACATGGAGAAGCTCATGTGTAGTTGTAACTAATACCGTTAATTGGTATTTGTATAACTAAACGCTTTGGTCCCTTTTAGTGTAGAAGATTTAGGTTGTTGCTAAATTGCATGTTGGCTTGCAAGCTTGGCGCACAAGGCCAAGCTTAATGGAACAGAGGAATCTTTGATATTAGTCTCCCTGTGCTCTTTCTGTTATGACAAATCAAAATGTCTGCTGTAAATGTCTTCAGTCATCGGTTCATTTTCTTCAAGACCCCAGGCCAATCTATGCAGACACACAACAAAGCTGGTTTACTTTCCACAGTTGTTTGGTTTTCTAGAAAAAGAAATGGCAACAGGTCAACATCTCAAATTATCCCTTTCTTGGCAATCCTACTTAATCCCTACCAATCATTAGACAACTAACAGATGTAGCTCCTACTGGATTAGATATTCATCATTTTGTCCACAAAGTGATACTGACAGATATCCTCATTTCCCTCCCCATAGTATCTCAGCTGACTTCTCTTAACACAGAAGGGCAGCAGCTGGTCAGTAATTCCTTGGATCCAGCTTTATGAGGTAATCTTACTTTACCCAAAATTTGGGATCATTGATGAGCAGGTAGCTAAAACGGGGAAGCTGTCATTTACCACCACCAGCAGATTTTGTGAAACAACAACTGCATATAACATAGAGCTCCTAATCTCTATCAGACCTGATCAAATATAGGCCAGAGTCTTCCAAAAGAAACCATTATTAGGAAGAAAATAAGTGAGCGTCACCGGTCTACAGTAAGAGCTGGTCTACAGACCTTGTTTAAAATGTCAAAATTGCAGAAAGAAAGACATCCCTTTGTTGAAGTCAAACTAACAGTACTATATCATAAATCTGACACTGGTGTCAAATATAATACCTCAACAACAGTTGTGCTCTGAATAGCAGAGTCCTTACTGGTGGTCCATAATAACCCCTGATTTAATTAATCTGACCAGCTTAGTCTTTATTTCTTTCATCATTCTATGTTTTCGGTTTATCTAGGTGTAAGTTAAAGAAAAAAAATGCAAAGACACCTCAAAGAACCGGACAAACACACTCAGGAAACTGTATTACCTACTAGATCTGTCATTCAGACCCGAAAACTCAAGCATGATCTACTCTAACGATCGATTTATCTGCCCGCAGCTCATCATCCAGACTTCCACCTGCACGGCGCTGACACAGTTAGCTAGCGACAACACGTTACTACCATATAATACACTACATCTCCAGCCATGGCAGATCCAAGGATACGGCAAATTAAGATTAAAACTGGCATTGTTAAAAGGTAAGGTTGGCTCTTCGTTTCACTCAACGAGGATTTAGTATGTCATGCAAGATACTTACAGAAGGTAACGTTAGGTCAGTGCTTATGAGCTAACTAAGTTAGCCGGGCGGCCAGGCTGGCTCGACGAAAACCGAAGCCGCACGTCGAAGTCTTTTACCAGCGACGGTTTAACTTTACCTCGATGTTGGGGCGCGGCCTGTAGCCAGTAGCTTGAATGACAAGCAAGTTTATCCTGTTTGGAGCGGCTATTTCTGACCGCCGTTTAGCCCTACCTCGCTAATACTTACGGTGTGGGGGTTGCAGCTCACGGTACTTTCAAACATGGCGTTGTATGATAATTATAATGTGTGTAATTGAACTCAAAGCGGGGGTCGACTGATGCCAGACGTTAGCTAGGTAGCTAACACACTGCTAATCATATAAAGTTTCAATTTCGAGGCTTCATTGTCAAACTGCAGCGTGCTCGTATGAACTGGATCACTCGCACTCAAGTTCATAAACTTAATGTTATGATAACATTAAGTTTATTAGTTGTAAATATTTTAAAAATGCTTTCCCCCCCCTCCTTTTTTTTTTTTAGTTTTTATTTTTTTAGCATACAAGCCTTTTCTTCGTGTAGGAGCACTGTTATCATCAGAATCAGAATACTTTATTAATCCCAGAGGGAATGATGTATTATATTATTACTAATAACACATAATAGTAGCATCACATTACCTTTTCAGGTAAAAAACTTTAAGAATGTTTGTGTATATGGTGATTGCATAATTGAAAGTGATGTGAAGACTTGTCCCACTTCTTATTTCCAGACGTCCTCTGCAAAGAGGGTCAATCATGTCTAAACTGGGTTTTCAGTGATACATAGGGGAGAAAAAAATCTAAAAAAACCCACTGAAAACACCTCTTAGGTCTGTATTTCTTGTGTTTTGGTGCATGTTTTGTTATCATTTGATGAGGAATCATGTCTTCACTATTTGCAGGGTTGTTATATTGTGTTAATATTACATTATTCACAATATTATTTGCATTATTTAACAAATTTAATAATTATTGCATTATTTAACTCTACCACAAAACCGCAGTTTTGTTCATACCTTGGCTTTTGGGCGACGTTTTCACGGGATTATGAGTGTCTCATTAATAAAAAAAAAAAAAAAAAAAAATCTGTTATTCTGATGTATTTCCAGTTAATTTGTTACTTGTTGAATGATCTTTAAGTATTACAGCTTTCACCAGACTAGCATGCTTTAACTAGCATTAACAGCACCACATTGGTATCATGGTAAGATGGAACTGTGGTGAGATTTTGCAGATACTTGTATTGCATTTACATTGTTCCTCATACATTGCTGCATTCATCTTTCCCTCGACCCTGACTAGTCTCCCAGTTCCTTCTGCCAAAACACATCCTCACAGCATGATGCTGCCACCACCATGCTTCACTGTAGGGATGGTATTGGCCAGGTGATGAGCGGTGCCTGGTTTCCTCCAGACATGATGCTTGGCATTCAGGCCAAAGAGTTCAATCTTTGCTTCATCAGACCAGAGAATTTTGTTTCTCATGGTCTGAGAGTCCTTCAGGTGCCTTTTGGCAAACTCCTGTGAATACTTTCCAGATGCACTGTAGCTAAGACCTCAGTGTCACTGGCATAGAGACCAGTTGGTCACCACCTGGCAACCTCATTAGGGAAAAATGTATATTCACCAACCGGTTGGTTAGTATTGCTGGAGGTTGCTAGGTGAAATTGGTTGTAGAGGGGGCACCACAAACCTCCTTGATTGCTTTGTTTGCTAGTGGATTGCTGTAGTTGCTCATATTTGCATGGAAGATGTTGACTTGTATGCTAAGTGAATAGTTGGCGAGTGTTTGCAGACAAGTCAACATCTTCCATTCAAACTACAGGCGACCACAGTGATCGGCTAGCAATTGCCACAGCACCGTAAACCTCTTTGCGACCAGTTTCAGTGATAGCAAGCAACCTCCTGCAACCACTTGCCAGCCTCTCAGGGAGTACACTTTTTTTCCCTAGTGACTGGTGGTTACCCGGGGATCACTGACTGGACATTAGCCCTGTGTGACTGGGACTTTAGCAGTCAATTTTACAGCGACTGCCCGCTACCTCCAGCAACCACTCACAGCTGATCAGGGGAGTACACGTTTCCATGGTGACCAGTTGTTGCCAAGCAGTTGCCAACTGGCTCTAGGCCTGTATGATTAGGCCTCAAATGCAACTCTAATCCTAACTGTGTCACTGGTGACCTGGTGATGTTAAGAAGTTAAAACCTGGAAATGAGTTGGCATTTTACACTTCCGGTTCCCTCGTTTTTCTTTTTAAAAATGGGTATTTTGGTTTGATGATGTAAATAAAGTCTGCGCTTAATACAGGCATTAGACATTGTAAAGCTTTGTTTTAATACATAAAAATATGAAGCTGTTATGTGCTAACAATTGACTAAATGAGACTGTGGTAAGTTGACATTCGTTGTCATCACACAGTACACAGGAAGGCAGTGGTAATGACACTAAAGTCATGTGACTTGTGTAGTTTGCATTTTACTCCTAGGGATTGCCTTTACACCACAAAAATTGTAGGAAGTGGAGTCAGCTTGGGAAAATTATATTTCTGAAATAAACTTAAGTTTCATGAACTTTTATTTTCATTGAGTGCATATTCCAGGATACTCTAAAGCCCCATGGGAAAATCCCATTGGCTTTTTGTTGAGGGAACATGAATGCTGCTGTCTTTAAATCATGGCTTTCAGATGTGTTTTTAACTAACTAAAAACAGAGTAAAGTCAAAATCTAACCTAATTTAAGACTTGAAATTATACTAAGTTGCACAAGTAGCTCAGGAGGCGCTGCACTTAAAATGTACTTCTGACTGCTTCTCAATAAAAGCAATGCATCATTCTTGATGCTTTTACTGTAAAAAGCAGCAAGAGCATGTTATCATTTAATACCGTCTGCTTCATCTCTCATACTCGCTCTTGTCCTTAAGGAGCACTTTGAACCTGGCTCTTTAGCTGGTTCATCAAAATGGATTCTTCCTTTGATGTAAGGAGGCATGAAAAACACTTTTGCTAGTCAGAAAATGAAAACATTAACAGCTAAGGTTGCAGATAAAATGATGAATTGGTTTCTAGGCCTGCGTGGTGATTACAGGAGAAAAGTGCTGAACAATTAAATTAAATGGTTTTCTTTAAATAAAATATATGTACGCAACACTAAACTGTTCTATGTGCAGTGCAACCAAGACATTCGAGTTTATAAGTTACGCTTTCTTTAAACAGATATCCTCTATTACACCAGTCCTGTAACAAACTTAGCCCTCGTTAAAGGCTTTAATGTAGAGTTTTTGTTTGAGCTTGGTTTAGAGAGATGTTTGTGGTGCTGTTAAATTACATTGATAAGGATTGATTAATATTTAGTAACTTCTAATATTTGACAGTCAATGAGGGCAGGCTAGATAATAGGCTTTCAAATGCAATGAAATTGAAGATTAGATAGTTTCAATAAAAATGGAACATTATAGTTTTCATAAAAAACCAAGTTATTGCTAGGGATGTTCCTGCTGTGTAATATACTACTTGTTTAAACCAGAGGAAAAAATGAGACTAGTTGACTAGTCTAAAAGACAGAAAATCCTCAGAAAACATTCAAAACTGAGTACACCTTAAATGGACGAAGGTAAACAATGGCCAAACAAGTATTTTGTGTGTATTTTAGGAGCTATATGAAACTGTTAATCTCATGGAGGGCGCTTTCTCCATCGTTTCTCCTCTTTGAACCAGTAACTGCCATTGTACGTTAATAAAATAAGAATAATAGGTTTAACCGACTAGTATTTCTGTATTTTGGCTAGTCGCGCACATTCCTAGTTACTGCAGATATCTTGTATTGTGTTGTACCATTAGGGTGCAACTGAGTGTATAGTAGCTGTTTTGTCTCCAGTTCCATTTGTTTCTCCACTGTTTGCATAGTTTTCCAGAGCTGATAATAAATGTATTCCATCTTGATTGTTTCGCTTTTCCAAAATGGAAAAAAAAAATCTTTTGACAACACATAAAAAAAACAAACACATAAAAAACAAATCTGTAAATTCTGTCTGTAGGGAAACACTGTTTATTTATAATAGTTTAGTTTCCACTTCACTTCTAGATAGGTTCGATATGGGACAAAACATGGGCTTTTTGATGCAGGACCTGCAAACTCATTAACTAGTCTAAGCCGTCCTACTAATAGAGTTGGCATCTATTTTGAGCTTGGCTCCACATTTGTACAATGGCCACATTTACCATGCTGGAATAGAAAATATTGTAGACATTATGAGGTTTCTTGAGATAATGGGCTCAGTGTAGTTGTCTGTGGGATGGTCTGAGTGTATCTCTCGTCAATCAGGCAGACCTCTAATTCCCTCCTGTCAGTGCTGTTTGTGTAATGCTCTATCGATTGCGCTTTGATGAGGGTCAGATTACCAATGGGCTCCCTGGTGGTAATGATGGAGGTTGGATTTCCCAGAGAGGATAATGTCACAGAGTGTCCAGGAGTGGTCACTATAGGAAAAACAGCAATGCATTATTTTAGTATTTAGTATTTTATCAGCCAGTATCATCCCGTCTTCCTCTACTGAGGTTTTTAAGTTGAGTATATTATTTGAACAAAAGACAAGACATATTATATCTCACTCCCTCTAGACCAAAAGTACTACCTTGACTTGAACCTTTAATCAAGCTGTTAGTGTAAGTGTACAGTGTCATTGCTCTCTGTCTTTTCATAATCTCGTGTCCCTCCCTTTCAGTCTCTCGTGTCTCTCCTTTTTTCTCTCCTCTTGCCTTCTTCACTCCCTCTTCCCTCATATATATATATATATATATATATATATATATATACACACACATACACACACACACACACACATATATATATATATATTTATTTATAGAGGAAACCTGCCTGCTCTTTTAGCCAGGCCTATTTCCAGTGCCTTCTGCACATTCCACTCAGTGCCTTTCTGCCCTAGCGAAGCGGATGCCCTTAATAAAATGACAACAGTAATTTGCCTTTGTCATTCCGGTCCCAGCACAGACTACATCGCGGCTCAAAAATACAGTGCTAGAGAAGGCGACCGAATGTGTGTGTCGTCTGGCTTCTAATTCCCTTTTTTTTTCTATTTTCCAGAGAGCTGCCTTTTCCATTAAGCCTGAGGTGGCAGGTCTATTTAAAACCAGCCACGACCCCACCCCTCATTCGCACAGCGCTCCAAGTCTGGGAGAAATAAGAAATTAACATCAGGACTGGAAAGGAGAGGAATGGACATTTTGTTATTAGACTGTCCTTCAGTTTTATTCAAATTATTTCAGCCTTCCTCCCTCCATCGTTTCTCCTCTCTTTGGCACCTTCTTTGACTCTTAACAGGTGACATAACTCATTCTACATCAAGCATGAGAATGGAAGACAGGATCTGCTATTGCATATGGTGCCTGTTTAAAAGCTTCCTGATGGAACTGTATTAGAATGAGTGGTAATTGATGTAAAATATGACAGAGTGCTATTGGCTTCCTTGGCTAAGCAAAGAGCAGTGCAACGCGCAGGGAAGGGTCTCCAGTAATGTGACTGACTAATGAAGGATTACTCACTTACACACACACAGCTGATTTTATGAAAAATGAAATTTGTGTTGTCAGTCCCACCAGCAGGCACAGCCAGAATAAGACTGTTAGTTGGAAATCATTATCAATAGCTATATTTTCAAACTCCATTATGCCAATCAGGGTCGGAATCTATTTAAGAGATTTAGTTCCATTTGGCCCGTAATTGATAAATAATCAAAATTTATCAATGTACTCAAGCCTATTTTCACTAATAATCAAGAAAAAGAGGCCCATTTACCACCTGACTTGGTCCAAATTAGGGATTGAATTGATGATCAATTAATGTCTAAAAAGGACTAGTAGCTTCTGGGAGTGTGTGTGTGTTGAAGATGATAAAGGTGGATAAAGGAGCCAGATAATCACGTTGATAAGGTGTGAGCTGGATGGCATTGTACAGGTGACACTGATTTTCTATGTCTCTTTCTGTGACATGCTAATACTGAAAACATGGGGGACGTGATTTATGTGAAGTGTTGCTTTGCAAATTTCAAAAGTGTATTGATAACAGTACATTCGAACTCAAGTTCAAAGTATTCACATTATTAGTTTGATGTGAATCAAAGATTAGATGAATCAGGGCAGAGATGTATCATGAATATTTTTGAAAGAAAGAATGAAATGTATTTGTGTAGATCTCTTGATGCATGCTCAATAATCCAGGTAAAAGAATCCCAAAAAGTTGAATCTGTTCATCTGGACGTGGCGTTTTTTTTTTTTTAGTGGGAGAAACGTTTCGTTTACCAACTGGTAACTTCTTCAGTCTCAGCTGACTGCAGACTTCCCCAGCCTTATAAACAGTACATTTGCATAATGACAGAAACCAGCACCACTGACTAACAATGGGCCATTTGGTCAGTTTCATGATCAATGGTATGCAAATTGTCATGACCATTGATCAATGGCCATGAGTACCATTCACAGAGATTGGGGAATGGCTGCAATCACAGCATTGTAAGATGGTGACAGATGTACCCTTAGAACCTTAGATTCAGCCTCAGATGCAGACAAAGCAGGATTACTCCTAAAAGTCTGCAGATGAGATCCTCTGTTAAGGGCTTCCGAGCTACAAAAATCCTCCAGAAGGCACAGAGCCAGCTGC
>VUQS01029897.1:0-11001 GCA_015108495.1 Heterochromis multidens | reverse complement strand
TTTTTGCCTCAATAGAAAAAAACATACCAGATTCAGGAGAATGTATTCAGCAGCATAACATACCCTAACAGTCATTGTCAGAGGTCTGTTTTTTAAAAGTTTAATATTGAGTCTTTGTTATTTGCAACCACAGGGCTCAGTATTTGGTCAATAATTCATTATTCTAAGTCATTACAGTGTTAAAATGTTATTGCTACTTTTCAAATAAATCCCTTTCTTAATGTGCATTAATCCCTATATGAAGGGCAACATTTCATTTACTGGGTTTTCGATGAGGAAGAAAGAAAATTATGTGTTTGATCATAATTTTCATAATTTCCAACTCACAATAAACTTGAGCAATTAAATGTAAGAAGGGAAATCCCATCAACTTTCACAACTTCTCACAGTGCCTCATCCCTCTCTCCCCAAGATTCTCCATACATCACCTTCACATACGAGTCTAAAGTGGGTCAGCATGTGCTTTTGGTGCTCAGTAAAAAAGAGCATCCACATTCATCATTGTGTTGTAAGCTCTTTGTTTCAAGACACAATTATCCCTAAACAATGGCACTTGCACAAAGATTTCTTTGGCTTTGGAGCGTTTACAGTTACATAAATGTCTCGTTCAGGGTGAACTACTTTTGATTGTTTTTACATTAGTGGTAAACTTCAAATGTAAAGTGCTCGGGTAAGTTTTGCGATTCAAAAATTACTAGTTTTCATAGATGGATTTTGATACTGAAGCACAGAGTCATTTGACACCATACCTCGAATCCTTTGCTTTAATGCGACATAAGCCCTATATTCATAAATTCAGAACTGAAAAGAATATTCTTTCTCAGAAATGGTGAACACATCTTAAAGAAAATATTTTGTTTCATGATGTATATTTTCTCCAAGGATTTGTCATAAATAATACCTCAGAACTTACTGGCAGGATTTTGAAAGAGCCTGCACAAACAAGGCCTTGTAGAAGTGTGTCCAATTGTATCTATCAGTGTATTACGAGATGTGGGTACGGCGTCATCAGCCTTGCTGCCAGCATTTCCCACTGGCCCCTTGCAGTATTGCAACAAAAAAATCCCTGCAGTTCAAAAAGCATATTGCCACAGACTGCTTTTAAAGACCTCTGTAAAACTGGAGACACTTTTATGAATTTTTAATCCATGGTGGAGGGATTTTCATATTTGTAAGACCCCTCTAGTGCCAAGAAATGTGACTTTTATTTTTGTGATATTACAACATAAAGTGGGGCCAGAAGGGAAAACAGTAATTTGCCAAAGCCAGCCTGTGTAAGATATGAAAAAAAATAAAAAAAACTGGCTCATGACTCAGCCAAGCAGTCTTCATTCAAGTGAGCGAGAGGCAAGTCCAGATCCTTAACTGGCCATGACTGTCACTGCAGGAGTTTTCTGTTATGGAAACTTAGCAGAAAACCTGCCCTGCACTGTAAAATGAAATCTTAATGAATTTGCTAAAGATGGAAAGGTAAAAGGGCTAACAGGTGAAGGGCTCTAAGACTGTGCTAAAACTAAAGATTAGTAACTGACTTGCCTCAATTGTCAAAATTACTAGTTCTTATACACTAACTTTTCTTTTGTTCATTCATTTGTTTGTTCATTAGTACAAATAAATAAGGTAGCAGCAAATATTAATGGACAAATAAAGAAAATACACAAGGTTTGCTTAGCATTTGGTGTGGTTTGCTACTTTCATTCATATACTTCAATATATTATAAACCAATGTTTAATATTGCTAAGATTATGATTTTCCTGTTGCTAAGTTATGGACTGTAAGTATTAAGTTAACACTGGTAGGCTGAAAGAGCACTGTTCTCTGGTGCACTATCTGAGCTTTTAGATATAGTCATGAAAAGTTTTCATAGGACTGCAATCCTGTGAAAAACTAAGTACACTGCCTGATTCAGTAGCTTGGAGAACCACATTTAGTAGCAATAACTTGAAGTAATAATTTTCTGGATGACTTTTTCAGTCTCTCACATCATTATGCAGGAAATCTGGCCCAGTCTTCTTTCAATGTCACTTCACTTTATTAAGGTTTGCTGGCATTTGTTTATGCACAGCTCAATTAAGGTCCTACCACAGCATTTGAATCTGGTTTAGGTCTAGCCTTTGACTGGGTCATTGCAACACCTTGATTCTTTTTCAATCATTCTGTTGTAGATTGTTGTAGATTGTTGTAGGCATTGTCTTAATACACACCTGAACCCTCCAGACCAGCACACTGCCAAAAGTTCTGCTTTTATAGAGGCGGTCAAATTTGCTAACAATCAATTAATCAAGTGCATTTGATTTGCAGCACCTGGCTGCTACTAACCCTCATAATTCTTATGGAGGAGTAAGGGTGTACTTAGTTTTTCACAGCACTGCACAGAGTCATGTTAACACTTTTTTTCACATGACTCTATGTTCTTGTTTCTATGTTAAGAATTTTTGGGAGTAACATTATCCCCCCCAAAAAGACATTACATGAAAGGAGTAGCTTTCAACTCTTTTTTTAACACTATCCTCCACAATTTGAATATTCAAACCCCTATTTTCCTTTAGCTTTACTGTTTCTTATAAATGATTGGACTGAATGCAAAGCATGACTTGTGCAGGGCACTTAAAATCAACTTCACTGTCTGAGTTTATGGCTGTGACACAGATCGACACATTGTATTATGTATAACAAATTGAGCATTTAAAATCCTGACCTGACCCTGATTTTGTGTGCAGCTTAGGAAAATCACTTCAGCCAAAACCACACATAACGAATGTAAATATACTTGTCTTCTCAATTTTGTCAGAGCTGAGCCAGCAGGCTGTCTTTGTGTAGCTTTGGGTGGGTTGTGTCTTCCCCATGCTGTCGTCATGCCTTGCTGTGAGGGGACATTTTCTTCCAGACAGAGATTCAATCTGAACCACAGGAGGAAAGTCACCCTTAAGCTGCAACACTACAGATAAGGCAAAGTATGGCAAATGTACATTCATAGCACGGAGCTAATGTCCATTTTTTGAGAAAAAAACAAAACAAAACAAAACAAAACATACAGTGCAAAACAAAAATATAACATGTACATAAGAATTCACAGCCTTTGCCATGACACTCAAAATTGAGCTCAGGTGCATCCTGTTTCCACTGATCATCTGTCAGATGTTTCTACAACTTGATTGGAGTCTACCTGTGGTAAATTCAGTTGATTGGACATGATTTGGAAAGGCACACACCTGTCTATATAAAGTCTGAGAGCACAAACCAAGCCATGAAGTCCAAGGAATTGTCTGTAGACCTCTGAGACAGGATGGTATTGAGGCACAGATCTAGGGAAGGGTACAGAAAAGATTCTGCAGCATTGAAGGTTCCAGTGAGCACAGTGGTCGCCATCATCCATAAATGGAAGAAGTTTGGAGCCACCAGGACTCTTCCTAGAGTTGGGCACCCAGCCAATCTGAGCGATCGGGGGTAGAAGGGCCTTAGTCAGGAAGGTAACCAAGAACCCGATGGTCACTGACAGAGCTCCAGCATTGGTCTGTGGAGAGAGGAGAACCTTCCAGAAGGACAATCCTTTCTGCAGTACTCCACCAATCAGGTGGCCAGATGGAAGCCACTCCTCAGTAAAAGGCACATGACAGCCCACCTGGAGTTTGCCAAAAGACACCTGAAGGACTCTCATACACAGCCAAGATAACAAAGTAGTGGCTTTGGGACCACTCTGTGAATGTCCTTGGCCCAGCCAGAGCCCAGATTTGAACCCAATTGAACATTTCTGGAGAGAACTGAAAATGGCTATGCAATCAATTAAATTTTGACTACATGTAAATGCTGAGTGTTTTAAACTAAAACGGGTGAAAATGAATATACTCTGACAGCTTCCACTTATGACCTTCCTGCAGCCCTTGTAATTAATGGCATTCAGTCAACATTGACCTTTCTGAAAACGACATGACATATTTCTGACCATTAAACTGCACTATTTTGTTAGAATGTGATATTGGAATTTCTCTTGGCTTAGTAGAGGTTTCACAAGTTCACCTCCATTCAAGGAACATGGAAGATTAAAACTTTTTTTAATGTTCTAGTTTCTTTTTTCTTGATTTTTTTTTTTTTCCACACTTTTTTTTTTTTTTTTTTTTTTTTTTTTTATTTTTTTTGGATTTTTTTTTTTTTTTTTTTTTTTTTTTTATTTGTCCATTTTTACCTCCTGTTTTTATTAAACATGCATTTACCAAATTTTTTGCTCTAAATAACAGTAGTTTCTCATTTCACTTTAAAGCTTCAGCAGTTTTATTTCTGACGTAGAAAGAAAATAGCTGTGCATGTTTGGGAGGTAAGTGGTGACCCCTGTGCCTTCTCTCTTCTAGGAAGCAGAGACCGTAGTGGGAGAGCAGTGGTGCAGGTGTGCACGAGAGCTGAGGTGTGGGCAGGTGAGACCTGCACAGTGCGCGATCTGACGTGTTTACTTGGCTACTACTACTGCTCAACTCTGCGGTAAGTCATGCAGACAGTATGTAGGTTTATTTTGTCTGGGTTAAAAATAACTTTTACACCTGTCATTTACTTCTAAGGTGAGCACAGTCCCATCCAAATGTTTTTAATAGAGCTATCGTTTAACATTTTTTCCAATATTCCTTCAACTCCAGATTTTATTTGGAGTTTATAGAATGAAAAAGGCTTTTTGTTAAGCATAGTTGAACATATGCATATAGCAGTGTAATGCATACACTCACCATGGCGGTACAAAATAAATAATATGCATTTATATATTTGCTTTAGCTTCAACATCCATCAAAGTTAAGTCTGAAACTTAACTTCATATACATCTCTGTTTGTGTAAAAGTTTGTCAGCTGTCAAATTATTGTGTCACATGCCAACATGTGTTTGACAGACGCTGCACTAACTGTAATGCTCCGGTTTTAGGAAAGAAAGGCGTGATCAAGGTATAACTGTTGTAATAGACTGCAGAAGGCAGCAGCCTGTTCCAGCTCTGTTGTCATCTCTGTCTGAATTTCAGGTGAGCCCACATTGGAAAATATGTAATTAGCCTCCAACACACCTGAAGAGTTTTCAGGCCCTGCTAGAGTCTCTGCTGCCTCCTGCGCTGTAATGCTATGTCTCTCTGTCAAAGATAAAATACTACCTCATTCCTTACACATTTCCTATTGTTCTGCTTCTCAGTCTCTGGCATAGTGTGGTTTTTCTTTTTAAGAGGCACACCTTAAACTTGTAGTGTGTGCACTTCCAAGACATTTTTCTGAAAAAGGCTGGCCTCAGGGCTTTCGTGGAGGAGCCTGTCCTTGCTTGTCTGTTTTTAACCACACACTGGGAGCAGGCTGGCTGCAGCCGACTCGCAGGAGAGATATCATATTATGATAATGAGTTTCTTGCTGATGTAAAGGTGATAACCTTAACACAAACATCCGAAGTCACTTTAGATGCTTCTTTCACAGAACTTAGCTGTTCATGTCATAAATCTATATGCATTATAATTTATTCTGTTTTAAATGTGTATTAAATAGAATATGCGTGTCTTTTTTTTCAGACTTTAGTACCACAAGCACTTTACTCAGTTCTGTTCCTGATGGACAAGGAGGCAGCAAACAAACCTGAGAGAGACATCAGTGTACAGGTAAATGGGGACTTCTGTTACCACATGCAATAAATGTGGTGTATTCACATTGGTGAATGCTAGACCTAATTTTGTTTAAGCATTTATTTCTATTTGTTACGAGGTTGAGGTTTGAAGATTTCTTATCTAATCTTGTTACTGCAAGCCGTGATGACAGAGATTGGTGGTGAGGAGGAACTGGCCTGTGGGTAGTCAAAGTTACTGTAGCTGTAAGTGGTACAGGAGACGTGCTTTGACTGAAACCTGGATGTTTGTTTATGTTTTTCTTTTTCTCCAGACAGAGACTGTGTCATCTTTGAAGGCCCTGCTGAAGTACGTCGACCAAACCCAGCTCACACGAGACCTGGAGGGCACCTTCCACTACGACCACAACCACTGGATCCAGTTCAGACAGGTAGGTGTGACTAAGGCAACTGGAGTGCATCATAAACATATATGTAATATTTTTTTCCAGTTTACATGATTAAATGCTTAAGGAAAAAAGACACCTACATTTACAGGATATTGCACCTCTAAGCCTGTTCCACAAAGGAGAAGTGTGCTTTCAACTCTTACTAAGACATGATTAATGTAACCAAGAATTTTGATGTCTAAACTAACCAAATTGTAGCTGAGAACTGAAATAATGTAAAAGGGAGAAAAGAAAAGCTTTCTGGCAGAAAGCCACAAAGGCAAACTTCCCCCATTAGCAAGCCAGTTGAAACATGATCAGTTTGGTAGTATCACTGTTTTGACACTGTAGGTGTTAATAATCTCACTTCCCTTCCTTTTTTTTTCTTCTTCTTCTTCTTGTCTTCTTTCACTTACAGAAAATCGAACCTTTTGCCAGCAGTTGTAGCACAGCCATCACCTCCCTTCAGGAGTCTATCAGCTCACTGAGCACCAACAGCAATCTGAAGACCTCTAAGGTCAGAGCCAAACCCTGGAGGCAGTCTGGCCTTCTGATTTATGTGTCTCCACTCAAACACAATAGACGTCTGCTGGCTTTTTTGGTTTTTTTTGCCTCTTAACTGTAGTAAAATGTTAACAAATTTGTTTCTTTCCCAGCATCCATGATATTTGTGCAGAACAGGTCAATAAACTCGATAGGATTTTAATCCACGGTGAAAATGTGGCCATTCTCTTACCCCTATCTGTGTTTATATCAGGAGGTGTCTGAAGTGTTAGAAAAGCAGAAGCATCTCATGAAGTGTGTACTAGATGACACCTGTCTAAACCGACTCCGTCTGGAAGGTGGAACTGTACTTGCCCGCATCAGGAAGGAAGAGGCCTGCGACAATGAAAACTACAGGTAGAGCTGGACAGGGTGGAATGGTGGTCAGTGGTCATAATGAGTAGTACCCATGATGATAAAAATGAACTTCTCACAACCTGTTTGAAAATGGCTTCTTTGATTTTCAGGGACACTGTTGACATGTTAAATGCACTCTACAACCAAGTAGATGAAGAGGTTCATAAGCTTGTGATCCTTTCCAACAAGTCGCAGAAACAGTTAGAGAGCCTGCTGGAGGTGCACAAGTTTGAAGAGCAAACTCAGCAGGTGATTTCTACATTTGTTTCCCTCTTCTCACCTGTTCTGCAGCTCTTTAGTTGCTTTTTTTGTCTCTCTTAAAGAATGCCATCGTCAGTAAATAAAAATGGCTTTCTCTTTTCAGATCAAACTTTGGTTCAGTGTAGCGGGAGAGAAGCAGCTTGCACCCTTGGAATCACTAACTCTGTCTGCAGTCAAAATAAAGGAGATGAGAGAGAGCTTGGACCAGTTTCTGGAGGAATCAGTGGTAAAAAAGTGCCATAGCACATTTATTCATTCATTCATTTTTTTTTAAATGCACTGAGTGTGTTATATGTAAATTTTAGAAGTGCTGAATTGATCTGTTTTCCTCACAGCACCAGCAGAGACGTGGCCTGCAGCTGGTGAAAGAGTCTCCAGAGGCCCTTCCAGGTTCGGTTCTTCTCGACTTTAAACAGCATCTGGGTTCCATTTTGAGCAGAGTGGAGCAGAGGAAGGCTAAGCTAGACATCCTAGCCAACCTGTATGAGTTCTATGATTCAGTAAGTAAAAATCAAGGAAATATGCTTTGCCATGATCTCGGAAAAAGTGATATTACATTTTGATTGAGGACCTTTCTTAAAAGATGAATTCTGATCCTTTCATTAACATTAAACTGTTGGTATTTAGCCATATTATGTATATCTAACAATATATCAGGTATTTAAACCACCTTTTCACATCTGTAGGCAAACCAGTGGATGGACCACTGTCAGGATTACTTCCGTGAACTGAGTCTGGACAGCACAGATGGCAGATTTTCAGCACCTGTGGTGCAGATCCTACAGGATTACTGCAGCGAAGCATCTAAGTTCTCCATGGAAAACTTCAGCACGCTTAATGACATGGTGCTCTCACTGGAGACTCCTCAGCAGCTGCAGCAGTGGAACACTGTGTGGCACAAATGTCAACAGACCAAGCAGCAGCTGGAAGAGACTTTGGCTCAAGCCATGACGGCAGCCCAGAACTCCACAGCTGCTGATACGTCGGATTCTTTGAAGACGACAGAAGTTCAGGTCATCACTCAAGAACAGCGTGGAGCTAATGGATGTGTGCGTTTACCTGGAGCGATTGCACCATTAAATTTTGAGGACAGCAAGAATCTCTCTGCTGGGCCTTTCTCTAAGAGTCCCACAAGTTCAATCTCCTCTTCATCACACTTCACTTTCTCCCCCGACTGTGAGAGCAAACTGAGACAGAGTCCGCCCATGTTTGATGACACAGACAGCGACTGCACCATCGACTCGACCATCTCCTGCCACTCTGAGCCCATCTATTCTGGGGCCTCCCGGGTCCGCAAGCACCCCATGAAGAAGATCATGAAGAAGACCATGAGCCATGAGCTATCCCCAAGAGACAGCAGCCATTCAGACGTCAGCCACATTCACGGATATACAGGCGTCTACATTAAAGGTTTGGAGGTGACCAATAACGTGTCTGCAGAGAAGAAGCTGCAGAGACCTGATGTAACGAGCCCCGCGCTAGGCCGCAGTCGCAGCATGTCTACACCCTGCAGGATCCATACCAGGCGCAGCGATGGAGATGGCAAGAAACAGAGCAGGTGAGGAATTAATCAGTTATACCAAGCATACGCTGGGATGCTTGTGTAGGAGATGGAAAAAAATATTAGAAAAACTAGGATTTTCATGACAAACTAAAGGGTGCAACAACCCTTTGCATTCAGACACCCCTCAGTCCTGATAAGCCAGCCATGTAGACTTAAATGAATTGTGTGTTTTTTTAAAGAAGCCTTAAAATTCTCACAATAAGTAACTTTTGGAACTGGCCTGTTGACAAAAGATGTATAATTTTCAGTTGATCACTAGACTTTAATTACAGTCTTGTGGTATTACTGTTATTGTGTTAGAGTCAGTTATTATCAGATTAATCATAGACCTGCACACTTAATATAGTGATAATACATATTAGCATTCATTGCCTGTTTATTTTTGCAATTAATCTGTGACTATATGTAAAAACAACCCAAATCACCCAAAATATTCTATTTATTATATTATGAAATGAAGGTGAGCAAATCTAATCCTCAGATTTTGGCATTTTTTTTCTTTTAGAAACTCAATAATGAACAATAGAAATTGTTAATATGAGTGTTTAATTAACACTGATGCCAATTTGCAGTAATCATCCTTATTATTAACAGTCTTACACCCTGTTGCATCCTTCCATTCAACAGTAAAGTGCAGCACATCATGGATGAAATGATTTCCACAGAGAGGGAGTATGTTCGCTCACTCAGCTACATCATTGAGCACTATTTCCCTGAGATGGAGCGCCTCGATTTGCCTCAGGATCTGCGGGGGAAGCGGAGCATCATTTTTGGGAATGTGGAGAAACTGTGGGACTTCCACAGCCAGTACTTCTTAAAGGAGCTGGAGGCATGCACCCACTCCCCGCTATCCATCAGTAGCTGTTTTCTCCGACATGTGAGTATCCTTACACTCGGATTTGAAACAGCTTTCAGATCTTGTTGCTTCATCAAGATGTGTTGACATGTAGCTACTAGCTTAAAAAAAAAAACAGTAAAGGTTAGTGTTTCCTGTAGTGATAGTTTCATTATCCCACACTATTCATTATTGTTTGTCTGCTCATGGACTTCAATCGCCTGTCAGGAACAAAATGAAAATTACTGGTGATTTTACAGTCTCTGAATCTTTCAGCATGCTTGGCGAACCATACTGACATGTCAGCATACTTTTTGCTGTAGTGTTGTAACTTGTTAATGTTGTGTGCAGGAGGATCAGTTCGGAATGTATGCTCTGTACAGCAAGAATAAGCCGCAGTCCGACGCTTTGCTCAGCAGCCATGGGAATGAATTCTTTAAGGTGCGTCTGGAATCTCTTGCTCTGGATGCATTCCTCACACAGTGACTGGATACAGGCTCCAAAACAACCTTTGGGAGTGTAGCCCTCCTCCCACAGTAGTTGATATCATTACAAAATGTGCAACACTCTTTAAGGGCTTGAATTTAAATGTTTATTTAAAACCAAATATGGTATATGAAAGGTGGATGTAGCTAAAGGCCACTCCTTTGGTTGCAAAATGAAGTGATTACAGAGAGGTTTACAAAAAAATGACCCTACTGCTCACTGAACTTTATGTGTCTCAATTGCTTTTTTTTTTTTTTTCAAATCCAGCATTCTGTCCAGTTTGTAAGATACACAAAATTAGGTGATAAAGCAAGGTGCGCCTTACGGGATAGGTAGTTTGTGATGAGCTTGCAGTGTCCTTGGTTTCTCAGGCAGATCCACCCCTCGGTCATGTCTGATTTTTTAAAACCAAGATGGCGACAGTGATAATTCTCATATCAAGGTTTCAAAGCAGGATGTCACAAACCCATGAGTTTGGACATCCATCCATCCATCCATCCATCCATTTTCTTCCGCTTATCCGGGGCCGGGTCGCGGGGGCAGCAGCCCAAGCAGAGAAACCCAGACCTCCCTCACCCCAGCCACCTCCTCTAGCTTATCCGGGGGAACACCGAGGCATTCCCAGGCTAGCCGAGAGATATAATCTCTCCAGCGTGTCCTGGGCCTGCCCCGGGGCCTCCTCCCGGTGGGACATGCCCGGAACACCTCCCCCAGAAGGCGTACAGGAGGCATCCTCGTCAGATGCCCGAACCATCTCAACTGGCTCCTTTCGATGTGGAGGAGTAGCGGCTCTACTCTGAGCCCCTCCCGGATGGCTGAGCTCCTCACCCTATCTCTAAGGGAGAGGCCAGCCACCCGTCGGAGAAAGCTCATTTCTGCCGCTTGTATCCGCGATCTCGTTCTTTCGGTCACTACCCAGAGCTCGTGACCATAGGTGAGGGTAGGGACGTA
>VUQS01029895.1:7644-19171 GCA_015108495.1 Heterochromis multidens | reverse complement strand
CCAGGGGGAAGGGGGGGGGGGGGTGGGGGGTGAGGGTGGGGGTGGCAGTAATGTTAGAGCTAGCATGGTAAATTTAGCATAATGTCGAATCTCACAGCACTAAATTCATCAGTACAACAGCAACTATGTCATACTCAACACTGCTAA
The DNA here is from genome assembly GCA_015108495.1 of Heterochromis multidens. Taxonomy (NCBI): domain Eukaryota; kingdom Metazoa; phylum Chordata; class Actinopteri; order Cichliformes; family Cichlidae; genus Heterochromis; species Heterochromis multidens. Next base: position 19,024 of record VUQS01029895.1, on the reverse strand, counting down.
AAACACTTTCCCTTTATAAAACAGAAATACAGCTTTCATTCAGTCTGTTTGCCTTATTGGGGAGTGCTGTAAGTTACTGTCAATACAACCTGACATGCAGCTGTTTCAAATTCATATATCAGGATGAATATCCCTTTTGCGCCACTTTGATGCTTTCAGTGTGCTGCAAGTGTTGCCTTTGTTGCATTGACTCATTTAAGCTGTGCTCAAAAAGGTGCAAAAGACTCAAAAACACTCACTAGAATAGTTAAGTGAATGGAAACAGTGCTTTCATGCTGACTGATTAGATGTGTTTTTTAATCTTACTTTAAAACTTTCCCAACAAAAAGTCATCAGTGTAAAGCAACTTCAGAAATCCTCCTCACTGGTATAAAGAGGGTCTCTGCTCTGTCTCTGTGTCTCTGGTCTCCAAGCAAAATCAGCTAGCTTTCCACTGCCATATCCTGCTCTAAAAGTCTCTCCTTCAGTCTATTGACTTGTGCTGACTCAGCAGTTCTTCCAAAAGACACACAAGTAAACACTACACTTTCAACACTTAACAAATTACTTAGGGCTGATGAAGGGACAAAATTGTGTTGTGTGGCCATGTACTGACACTGCCTTACAAACAAGCACACAGAAAAGCCTCTCTAGTCTGAAAAGCGGTCCAGCTACAACTCAGGTGCTTGCACAGAAACACTCTCAAAGGACTCTAAACTCTCCACCACACTCTCCATCTTTCCAGAGGAGAAACGCAGTCTGACAGTAGCTTCTCATGCCTGGTTAGCTCTGACTACCAGCTCTTTGACGCTGTCCACACTACACTGAGTGGTGGTCAGTCATTCTCTCTGTGTTTGCACATTACCTGCATCACTACATAGCCATGAGGTCACACCTCCTACAGTCACTCTGAGTAGGATTTTAAAATGAGAGCAGGTCATCAAACGGTTACAAGCACTAGAATAAACGCCTATGTCTGGTAGAATTAAAGCTCTTTCAAGTAAAGATGAATAACAGCCCCAGCCACTGTTTCAGTATTTTATGTACTGTTACAGCTGTTGTGTAGTTGCACACCTACTCTATGTATACAACGGGATATGCTGGTCTTCTGAGGTGACAAAAGTTGATAGCAGAGAATAATAAATAGACATCTTATTATTGTCTATTTTTATCTTACTAGATACTGGCAATCTTTTGTGAATAACTGAGTTGGGTATGATGCCAAATACTCATGCAAAAAATATGTCAACTAGAATCATCTTTTGTGCTATGCAACAATGAAGACTTTGCACATCCTTGAGAGGAGAGAGAGGTGTGGAAAAATGGAAAACCCTGAGAGTATGCCTTTATTCCACACTCATAACTGCCATCCCTGGTGAGAAAGACAGTGGAAAGGCCACCGCTTTTCAGTCAGAGGTAGAACAAAAACACCTACCCCTGATGTGATTGCAAGAGCCATGAAACACTGACAGGAAGCTCCATTCAACTGTGGCCCACTTAAGTCTCAAGAACTATTAGACACATCCATTGTAGAGGAGGAACAAGAAAAGAAAAGCTCTAAAGAGAGTCAAACAGTGCATAAAGATAGATTGAAGGTGTTTGATTCTTTTGCTTTGTGGGCTGCAACTCCAGCTGCTGCTGAATGAACCAATAATCAGCACTTGAGAAGTTGGTGATTTACAAAAGAGGAAACACAGCTACAGCCCCAGATACATCTGTGTGGAAAATACAAAAGAATAAAAGCTTTTATGAGAAAGCACACACAACACAGACCAATGGAAATAAATGTTTTTTGACTTTCCTTTTAATATTTTCTAAAAGGTTATCTGTCATCAGCTATTGTGTCCCTTGTTGAGCCCATGACAGTCTGCTGAGATATCAATGTATTTGTTTATTTTTCTGGCGCATGAGGAGCAGGAGGCTTAGTACGTCTTTGTATTTAAAGAAGCTTGTTGACCTTTACGAGTTTCAACATCTGTAATGTAAGACAGAGTACATTTGAGCTGCATATGGACTTACTGGACTATGCAGGTTTGCAGAGGAAGAAATTAAAAAAAAAATATATTTTTAGCAGATGTCTGCTGAAATTGCTTACAATAAACAGAAATGTGTAACAGTAGATTCTTGCTGGCTCTGCCTCAAGAATGATTCATCACAACAAAGAATGACCTACTTTTATATACATTTCTGTCAATTTGTAAGAAGAAAAAGGACAACTGCTCTGTGTATTTACTGGTGCGTAACATACTAATATCACAACACAGAGATAAATATTATCTTTGAAATTATTGTACACTGGCCAGTAAGGACAGCCTCCGCTGCTGGGCTGTTTTATGTATCTGGACAAGTTCAATATACTACTGTGAGCTGATGCAATTAGATGAAGTGTAGTGTAACCTCAAGGCAACCCCTCTGGTCTGATGGTGTGAATATAGTCTGCCTGCTAAGAACAAAATTCAGCTCAAAAGTGCTTACTGCACAGGAACTTTCACTCCCTGCTCATAGACCAAAAACCCAGTTGAAACCATTTTATAGAGGGAACCACTCAGTCATTAGTATACAAACAAAGATGCAAGTTTGATTTCAACTGTGGATCCACTTAACATCCACACACGCTGTTAACATGTTTTTTCCATCATGTAATTCTTATATATTAAATATGTCAATTTTTGTTGAATATCTCATTTCTTGCAGGAGCATTCAAACATCAGTACTAAAAGGGAGAAACAGAAGTTGCATTAAATTCAAGAGTAGTTGCCTTTGAACCTCCAGGCTCAGTAGTGTATATACAGCACATGAAATTGGAAAACTTGCACATCACTGTGTAGACAATGACATAAACCCGATTTACCTAGACAGAAATGACCAGAACATTTTTGTTTGGGATGAAAAGAAGAATACAGGAGCCGTTTTACATCAGATCATGAGAACCACCTTTCACAAAATATTGCATGTTGTGAGTTGTTTTTCTCTCACATTATTAGATTCTGAGCAGCTCAGCTGGTGTAGAGCGAGGCTAAGGGCACCTGATTTCCTACTAAGTTAAGAGATTCTAATCAGTGCTTTACATTGATACACCATAAATATGATGAAAAGAGCTGAACTGATGCTTAATACTGTGATGAGGAATTAAGTAACGAGATAAAAAAAAAGTTGATATTGTGCTATATATACATATATACTATATGTATATGTATATGCATATAAGGCAAAAACAGAGTGTGCACAATTCAAACTAGCTTGAAAGTCAATATTTGGTATGACCACCTTTGTTCTTCAACATAGCCTGAACTCTCTTAGTCAGCTTTCTTGCATTTTTTTTTTAAATAGTCTTCAGGAATAGTTCTCCAGACTTCTTGAAAGACATTTCAAAGTTTTTCCTTAGATGTTGGCTGCTGTTTGTTCTCTGTCAAGATGATCCCACACTGCCTCAACAATGTTGAGGTCTGGGCTCTGGGGAGGCTAATCCATGAATGATAGTGTCCCATTGTGTGTTTTCCTATCCAAGTATGCTTTTACTGCATTGGCAGTGTGTTTGGAATCACTGTTATGCTGAAAAATGAAGCCGTTGCCAGTCGGACGCCTTGCAAATGGTATTGCCGAGTGGAACAAAATCTGACGGTACTTTTCTGTTTTCATTCAATTTTGACAAGATCCTCAACATCACTGACTGAAATGCAGCCCCAAACCACGACAGAGCCTCCACCATGTTTTACAGATAGCTGTAGACACTCAGTGTCACTGATTTTCAGTCCAGTTCTTGTGTACCTTGGCATGCCTCAGACTTTTCTCTTTGTTTCTCCTCCATAAGAATGGTTTCTATACAGCCAACCATCCACTGAGACTATTTGTGATGAGGCTTCAGCGAAAGAATAGATGGATCAACTCAAGAGCAAGATGCATTTCTCAGGTCTTGTGTCAGATCTTTGTTGGATTTTTTTCCTGTTTCTTAAGGACATGACTTTCAGATTCGGTTCATCTGCTGTAGATAGGTTTTAGGCCTGCCTGTCAAGGACATACTGTACACCATGCTGAGAAATGCCAAGTTATCAGCTAGAAGCTCTTTGGGAATCACATTGTTGGTGCAAAAATACTATTTTATGCCTGTCAAACTTGTGTTTGTCTTTGGCATTTTTGTAGATTCAACTTAACAAATTATATGCTTTTTGTCAGACTGCTAGTAACAAAGTGCCAAAAAGTACAATTGTTTTTTTGCTAAGTTGTCTGTTATTTGTAGAAACAACACTGGTTCATCCCTTGAGTTAGGTGCCTTTTTAATGCTTGAATGATTTGTAGATCATGCTGCTACAGTTTAACTCCCTAAAAATCACTGATTCTCACTGAGGTATTGAAAGCAACTGGCTTTATGTTCATCAGTGGTGTAATCGGACTAGATTGCCTTACAATTTCATTTTATTCAAGTATGACATTGTAATATTGATAGCAGATTTCTGTTTGGGACAGGAGGTTATACTGTTTTACCCTGCCCAGATCAGTCAGCACAGAAGTCAGTAGTGATTACTAAGATCAGTTAAGTGAACGTTTTTTAGGCCAATGAAAAAAATGTGTCCCGATTTATTGCCACATTTAAGTTCTATGTGGCAATCTAGTAGTATTGTGGAGCTATTTTTTATGAGTAGGTTGTTTCAAGGTAGTAAACATGGATTTAACAATGCAAGTAAATATGGCTTTGGGCAATGTGGCTAAAGACTTTGTCACAACCAAAAAAATTCCTATGTTCAAAAGCAGGTTTAATGATGCCAAAACATACAGAATTACCCAACCTTTTTTTTTTTTTGGAAAAAAAATATTTTATTTTACTTCCCAGATGTGAATTAAACATTAAATTGACATTCTGCCAATGCAAAGCTAGATATTAAAATGACAAATTAGCTTGAAGAGCATGAGTTCAAATGAATAATTTATCTGTACAAACACTGCATACTCAAGTCTCTATGAAAGAATTTTAATTGTGTTGAACAGCTTTGCTTTAAAAAGGCTGTCTATATAATGAAACTCTGGATCACTGTGCTTTGTGTGAAAGCAGTCAATTATTAATATGCCCATCATGAATGTGAACTTGACTGATAACTGGGTTGTAATGTAATGCTACATGAGGAGTTGGAAAATAGGTCACATAATAAAGGGGAAAAAAGTAAGTTGTGTGCTGGGTTGGGAGCCATAAATGGCACTTCTATGGAAGACAATGTTTTTCAAACTGTATGGTTGTGCCAAAGAATCATTCTAATAATCATTCATGGTAAATTATTTACTACTTTAACCCTCAAACACATGTATCAGTTTTCAGAGTTCTGGTCGCTATTGAACTTGTTTATTCAATATATGTTTGCAATCATATATTGCTTGTAATCTGATCACAGCCCTTTGACATGATAAGTTAGCACATAAATGACCACTTTTACCAATTTGTTCAAAATTTGTAATTTTCAACCACAAAATTTCACATTTGCCATGAAAAATCATAATTTTTCTAATAAGACATTTAAATTGTTTTGTCCTTGAAAATTTGTTTTTGTCAAAGAATCATCTCTTTCCAGCATTCACAGCCTTACAGACCTTTGGCATTTTAATTATCAATCTGAAGAAGGTAATGGCATCCCATGTTTTCTGAAGTACCTCCTGTAGGTTGGAATGGTTTGCATGGCTTTACAAAATGGAATGATATCCCTCCTTGTTATAGATCTATTTTATCCTGTAAATATACATCTGTACTACCACCTGAACACCCTGAAGCACCACATCTCCACCGTGCTTGACAGATGGAGTCAAGTACTCCTCCACAATTTTTTTTTTATTTATTTTTTTTTATCCAAAGACTTCAAACCTCGATTGATCTGTCCGTTCTCTCTATAACAATTTTTTTTTGTTTTACCATTTAATAAGCTGCCAGTTGGGGACCACTGAAGCATTTGTTTCTCAAAAAACAGATGTTTCTCAAAAACACCTGCTTCTCGAAAACCCTTTTAGCTGTGCGAAAAGGGTTTTTTTAAAAGGTTTTTCTAATTATGAATTAGCCGTTTAACATAAAAAATTGCATTAGGTAACACAATGTGCCACTGAAACACAGGAATGACAGACGCTGAAAAGGGGTTTCTGTATGCCTACTTAGATATCCCATTAAACATCATCACTGATTCATGAAAATTATTCTTTTAATCATTTCCAATAAACCTAATGTTATTTTATTTGAGATCAGATGTTGTCATTTCAAAAGCAATCCCAAGCGATCCTAAAAGCATACATTTGAGTGTCTATAACTGACCTGCAAAGTTGAGACGGCGAATATGCTTGAGCAGATGAGTGCCATTGATGGGGTCCATTTTTGCACAGAGACCAACCTTCCCCGGGCAGAGCTCCTGGTGCATGTTGTGCAAGGCATGAGCCATTGCATAGACTGCATCGATAACAAACTGCACCTTTCCCTCCTGCTCATAATGCGAGTCCTTTCCTATTCGCTCCTGATCTGAAAGACATACAAACACATGCAAATTAGACTCATCACATGCATTAACTGCCATGTGTGTGTGTGTGATTTTATAAATTGGTTAAAAGAATTTAAAATCATAGTAAGTGCATCCTCTGTGGTCACTCAATTGGTTCATTTGTTCACCATATCAAGTGCAAGGTTGAGTCCGGCATTGGTATCCATGTAGTCAAGCAGTCATGTAGTAGAACGACTCAATCAGGCAAAAAAAAATCTGTAGCTCTATCAGCCACATCATGCAATTAAGAAAATTGTATTCAGTTAAAGACTTGAGTGGTTTCCTTGAGTGGATCCAACTTAAAGAATTATCTACTTGTGAGTTTGTCTCTGACACTTGTTTGAAGAAGGCTGATGATAAAGCAGCATATTTAGTGTCTGTTCTAGACAATTAATAGGCACAATTATAGCAAAAAAATAAAAATCATCTTGAAACTAATTTATAAAGTAACTTGAAGATACTAGTGATGTGTGCCAGTAGTCAGTCAAATTTATCTTGTCAACACTTCTCTCCTATGTCATCCCCACTTTGGATGGCAGCTCTTGGATAGGACAGTTCTGTGCAAACTACTTGGAATGAACTAAACCTTTTAAATAAGGGTGTGGCATCAGTCCAAAAGACATAGAAGAAAATGCATTGCTCCTCAGTGAGTCTTATTCTTTCTGTACTGAATGGTCTTGCCTCTTGTAATTAGCTAGAAAGTAAATATCTGGATCGCTGCAGAGGAGTGAATCAATTCTAATATCTGGAGTGCAAGGTCTTCTCCTCTGGGAAATCTCATCTGTTAAAAATGGTGAGTTTCTTATATCTCCAGAAGGAATAGCAGAGTTCACTCTGAGTGATTTTGTAAGCATTACGTTTTGGGCCTGCATATCTATTCTACAACGATTAACAATATGCCTCAAGCTATTTTCCATCAGGAGCTTTAAACAGTTGTTCCAATTTGATCAAATTCTTGATTCCTGACCTTCTTGACTGAGTGTCCAACTGTGAATTCAGTATTTATTGTCTGGGTGCATTAAGAAGAACCAAAGAAGCAGGAAATGGAGACATCCATTCACAGGACAGGGATAATCCCCTTATGGGCTCAATGTAATAACCTGTGATAGGAGTTTATTAATCCTGGCTCAGGTTGTTCCAGAGGTTTTTGTGATTGTTAATTGCTGTGAGGTGGGGTCTAAGGAGATACAACATGCCAATCCTAACTTTGTCTGTGTCCTCACAAGCCTCAAATCTTAAAGCTGTTTCTATGTAACTCTGCTGTATGTGCATAAGCCATTATAAAAAAACAGGTATGTTCAATTAAGATTTACAATAGACTAATTACCAGGGATAAGCTAATGATAGAGCAGCACAGAATTCAGTTAGGCTTTGCAAGTTAATAAGCACACAGCGGGGAATCAGCTGCTATAATAATTGCTATACCATTGATTGAAAAAAAAAAACCTTGATGCTATAGAGCTGCTTAACTGAAAGACTTGCTTCCATATTTACTAAAATACAATCAATAAGAACAAATTTGGGAAAAATGTGGTACACTTCCTTTAGTAGTACATCAAATTTGGTAATGTATTCTTCGTTAATGCATTAGTAAACTTTTTAAACTTGACAAAAAATAAGTTACACCCATTTCGCCACTGCTCACAAAGTAACTAAATTAAAACCTAAACCAGGTAAAAAAGAAAAACCTGACACTTATTAAAAGCAGCATTTACTGTAACATACTGAATGATTTTAAAAAACAACAATGGGCGGCCCTGTATTAGTAATTTCTGAATTCAGGTGTTTTCAGTCCCATTGCCACAGGTGTATAAAATCCAGCACCTAGCCATGCAGTCTGTCTTTACAAACATTTGTGAAAGAGTGGGTCGTTCTAAAAATCTCACTGAAGTCAAACATGGTACTCTAATTGGATGCCACCATTGCAAAAAGTCAGTTGAAAAAATTTCTTCCCTTCTAGATATTCCACGATCACTGCAAGTGGTTTTTATTACAAAGTGGAAGTTTTTAGGAACCACAGCAACCTAGTTGTGAAATAGCAGACCATGTAAAGTTACAGAGTGGAGTCACCAAGTGCTGAGGCGCATAGTGTGTAAAAGTGCCCAGTGCCCTGCTGACTCAGTAACTGCCAGTATTGGCTGTAACACATTACAAAGTAACGCTTTACTGTAACCACATTACATTTTTCAGTAACGCAGTAATGTAATGTGTTACTGTACTAAATTCAGTAATTATACTATAACTACAGTTATGTCGTTACTCATGTTACAAAGGTTCTTCAGTTATCTGCACGCTGGGCGGATAGAAAGGGGAAAAAAAACAAACAAATGTACCTTTTCCTTCCTGCGCATTTGCACTTCAATCTGCTAATTTCAGTTCGTGTGCAGGAGGATGAAAATTGTGGAGCGGTCTACAACTTTTGAGCAGTGGAAATATGGACATTACTTTTATTTTTATTGCAGGAAAGGAAAACAGTGAAGTGCAAACTGCCTCCAAGACAGAAACAGCTGCATACTGATAACAAAACTTCAGCTCTTTGCAAGCATCTGCACAGACAGCATGCTAACACAAAGCTAGCCAAGAACCAAGAGTGATGTTAAAGCTGAGAGCATGCTGACCTCAGCCCAGCAGCCAGACCCTGAACTTCAACAGGTAACAAAGGCAGTGATGAGCAGTCAGGATTGTAGCATCATAGCCTCCATTTCTACCTGTTCATGCTTCTACAGTACAATCACTTTGGAGATCACTTTGAAGTCTCTTTAGGCTGGTTTTCATCTTTGCTTTGTGTTGTCGGTTTTGTGTTCATACATAAACTCTAAAAGAAAGATTGGATGTGTGTCCTCATTAGGATAGAGATTTGTGTTGGTGTGTGGAACTGTAGCCTCATATTGTTAACTGGTAATTATGTGACAATGCATTTCAGGTCATTTTACAGAGTAATGCAAAAGTAATGTAACAAGTAGTGTAACAAATTACTTTCTCCAGTGAGTAATTCAGTAACGTACTGCATTACTTTTGAGAAAAGTAACGAGTAATGTGTAATACATTACTTTTTTTTTTGAGTAACGACCCCAACACTTTTACCTGCAGAGTTCTAAACCTTCTCTGGCATTAAGATGCACAAAAACTGTGTGCCAGGAGCCTCATGGCATGGGTTTCCATGGCTAAGCAGCTCCTGTAGGTGTAATGTGTAGGTTGCCCAGTACTCCATATAGTGTACCTCTGCCTTGACTCTGCCTTTGTGGAGGAACCACTGAAGTAAAACCAGAAAAATGTGTGGTGTAAAATTACCTTAATATTACATAATTACCTCTTTTTACAGTAATAGCCGAAAACACATAATTTAACTACAATTATCATATTTTAAGTTTAAAAAAATATTTTTAATGTATTTTATAAATTGATCATTTATTGTGGAAATACATTAGATCACAATTAAATGTATCTTTAATTGTTCACAGTCTTATGTGAACAATTAAACATTATAATGCAATGTAATATACTGTAACATCTAATCTAATAAGGCATGGCGGCAAATAAGAAGTTATTTTCTAATGCCCAAAGTTTTTCTGTTGTTGCTTCTGCAATTTTTGCACTAGCTTTACTAATTGTTCAAAGAAAGAAAAAGTTTAGTTACTTTTTATACTGAAAGTTTCTTGGTTTGCCTGGCACAACACAAAAAATTATTATGTAAAACATTGGTATTGGTTGAAAATTTCACAGTTAGTGCCTCCCTTCATATAACTGTTCAAACAAATGTTGTATAATGTTTTCCAATTATTGTCAGTGAAGCAGCCCAAGTTGACCTTTAATGTGGCTTAACCCTATGACACAGTCTAATAACAATTTATGTACAAAAACGTTATAGTGTCTAGAACTGATATGAATTAATGAACTACAAATGGGAAATATCAATATTAAAGGCTGCTTTAACAAACCTTATTAATATACAAGCTAGGACTGTTCTTTTGTGAGTATGTGGTTGTCTGATGTTAACTTTTGGACATGCCGATATTCACGTTTCATAACAAAACTTTTTCGAAACATTATCATGCAACAACTATCCTCTTGAGGTGCAAGCTATTTTCAGCAGTCACTTCAATCTGAAAGAGTGCTAGCCTCCAAATCGGCAGAGGTCTCCTTCTGTTAGCCATCTTTCATTTGCTAGATCTCCAGCTCCTCGCTGCAGACCAGGGGGGGTTTAAGTCTTAGATTATCTCATGAGCTTTTGAAATGCATGAATTATTGTTGGAGGTTACGGCTCAGTAATTAAGGGCCACAGGGCCTTGATTGGACAGAGATTGTCACAGTTTGGCCGCCATGCTTATGCCATGGGGAATCCTGCGAGCCAGAGTGGGTGTGAAAGTGATATTTCTCTCTCAGTCTTGGCAGGCCACCCACACTAACTTTGTATTGTCTCTTCTCCATAAGACAGTTTCCCTTTTTCCTTCTGTCTCTCTTTGTAGCTAACTCCTCATTGGCACACAACTTTTCCAAGCTGGCGTTTTGCTTTCAGAGAAATCCATTTAGATTAAGCAAAGCAGAAGCTGAGTGTGGGTGTCTTCTACTGAGGTGAAACACAAGACATTATGTGACAGACAGTGTGGGCTCAAAACCTTTGACCTATTTTTCAGCTTGTGACTGGCTGCAGGCCATCCAGTCCACTCAGGCAATTGGACCATCTTTTAAGTTAATCTGACACTGCTGACATGTGTCACACTCTTTCATTTCACATTTTCTATGAATTTCACTTTATATTCCTATATGTGAATATACAGCTAAAGTCTCAATTCACTTATTAGGGCTAAAACTAACAATTTGATAAACATTGCTGTTTTGTGCATGATTTCAGTCAAGAAATATTCATTTAAACACTATATCACATCAGACTTTTCAAC
>VUQS01029894.1:0-11306 GCA_015108495.1 Heterochromis multidens | reverse complement strand
TGGCCGTGAGCCCCGCCTGCCTCAGGGACTCCAGGACCACAGCCACCCACTGCACATGCTCCGCCAAGGTGTTACAATGGATAATGACATCATCCAGGTAGGCGGCAGCATATGCAGCGTGTGGACGCAGCACCCGGTCCGTGAAGGAACTGGAAGGTGGCTGGGGCTCCGAATAAGCCGAACAGAACTGTGATGAATTGGTACAAACCATGCTGAGTGGAGAAGGCTGTTTTTTCCCTGGACTCTGGAGACAAGGGAATCTGCCAGTAGCCCTTGGTCAAATCCAGTGTCGTGAAAAAACGAGCAGTGCCTAACCGGTCCAGGAGCTCGTCGACCCGGGGCATGGGATAAGCATCAAACTGTGACACCTCATTCACCTTGCGGTAGTCCACACAGAACCGTATAGACCCATCTTTCTTCACCACAAGAACTATGGGGCTACACCAAGCACTGTGCCACTCTTCTATCACTCCCATCTTCAGCATTTCAGCCAATTCCTTCTGAACTATTTGTCTCTTATGTTCAGGTAACCTATAGGGCCGTGAACGCACCGTCACGCCAGGGCGCGTTTGAAAATGGTGCTCTATGAGAGAGGTGCCACCGGGCACCCTTGCCACTTGACGAGTAGTTTTGAGCTAGATGAAGGGAGCAATACAAGCACTTTGTCTCCTGGTGAAAATTGCCTGAGCCTAGCCCCTCTGTTATACCGGTGCTGCTGACGTTCCTGGGCGTGGAGCAAATTCTCCCATGATAACCTCCCTAATGTGTTCAGCTTTGTTCTCAGGTCCAGGACATATTGAATCTTACTCTTACCTGGGCTTGGACCTTCCTCCCAGTTTTCTTTAACCAGGTCCAACACCCCCCCGTGGCTTCCGGCCAAACAACAACTCAAAGGGAGAAAATCCTGTGGAAGCCTGAGGCACCTCCCGCACTGCAAACAACAGAGGGTCTAGCCAGCGATCCCAATTGCGTTGCTCCTCGTGAATGAACTTACAAATCATGGACTTTAAAGTCTTTTTCAGCCGCTCCACCAACCCGTCGGTCTGAGGGTGGCAGACGCTGGTCCGAACAGATTCAATTCAATTCAATTCAATTCAGTTTTATTTATATAGTGCCAAATCACAACAAAAGTTGCCTCAAGGCGCTTTATATTGTAAGGTAAAGACCCTATGAAAATAATTTCCCATTTTTGGCACCAGCAACTGGGTGTGTTCTTCCTGTGTGCAGGTGTCACAACTCACCTGATATAACCTGTCCCTAATCAATACAAAATGTGGGAATGTCAGTGCTATGCCAGGGCGCACCTCTTGACCATCAATTTGCATCACTTGGTCGAAGGCTGAGTGTAGAGTATCATCACGAGACTGCTGTAGTGGAAAATCTTCCATGGAGCGAATTATCGGCACCGTTTCGTCCTCCCCAGAGTCAGCGTCGGATCACCACTGAGCGCAGCACAAACACCACAGGTCCCTATTGGTCGTGAACACACCCCTATACATTGCCCCATTAATCGGGGGTGCGTCAGGCGGGAGCTAACCGCAGCCTTCAGTCTATGTGTTTTTTCCCGATATTTAATTTCCACTGGCACCCTGGGACATGTCCCCATGCACACACCTGACCTCTACCCACTCTGCCCTGGGATGAACCAGGTTTTGGTGGACCAGGGTTTGCGTGCAGCCCGGGTCCCCCAAGGCCTGGCGTGTACCCCCTTGGAACCTTACCGGTACGCAGTACGTCTATCCTGGACTGGAGAAGGGTGTCGGAGGGCCGGTGATGCAGAATTGTTGCCCCACGTCCATTGTCGGGCAATTCTGGCGGCCATGACCCGGAGCCTGCACCTCCAATACACCTGCTCCAGCGCTCGTGCTGCTCCCTGTGAGTGGGGGCCAGTGACTGCATCCGCCAGGACCTGTGGGGAGCCAGCAAAAGAAAAGGGGTTAGTGGGTAGGTTCAGCTGCTGCTCTGCAGCAGTGGGCCAAAGTGTGGATGCCGCTGGGAGCCTCCTCCTTGGGGCTGGGGTCGGCCGATCCCCTGCCGCCTGTTGCGGCTGTTCCAGGTGGTGCCCCAGCCGTTCCGCTTGGTAGTCCTCCGCTCGTCGACCAGGCTGGCTGGCCAGTGACCACGGACCCACTCCGCCTCCTCCAGCGGCAGCCCCCCAAACCGCTCAAGGACAATGATCGCCAGCATCCGAGCCTCCCCCTCCAGGCTGCAGCCAGCTGGCCGTGGTGTTATGCAGCCGCCAGGCATAGGCAAGGGCCAGTCCTCCGGTCCCATCCTGCTTACCCTGAAGCGGCGGCGGTGGTCCTCAGGGGAAAGACCCAGGTGGCCCAGAATGGCGTGGCGGACATCACCGAACTCAGCCCTCTCAGTGATTGGGAGACTGAGAGCCGCTGCCCGGGCCTCCCCCGCCAGCAATGGCAGCAGCCGCTCTGCCCACTCCTCCAGCGGCCAGCAGCACACCGCCAGCTCGAAGCCCTTCAGGAACGTGAGCGGGTTGTCCTCCTCCCCCATCCGGTGAATCGTTCCCACCGGAGCTGGGGAAAGTGGCGGCAGCACCGGCGAGAAGTCAGCTCGGGCAGTCAGCTGGTTGAGCCCCTCTTCCAGCTGTACGGACCGCGGGCCTGTCATGACGTGACTGGATTTCGGCACCACTGTAACAAAGGACCCAGACGCACTTAGCTGTTGCAGGGCGAGTGAATGTTTTATTCAGACTCACAGTATTATTTACAGACGTTTCTCCAGCTCAGTTTAGCCTGTCAGACCTCTCTCCTTGGTCCCCTGGTGTGTCACTAAAAGGAGAAGAGCTTATCCTGGCATGATGAGACCCAGCCATGCAGTTTCCCCTGGTACCCACTGCTCAAGCCCTCCCCTGCAGCTGAGCCACAAACCACACCCCGCCACACTATATATCTAAGATACACAGGTACCAATATGATCAGCGGGTTTGATTAAATCTTATTTAAAAATTATTTTGTAATGTTGCCTGTAGACATGCATTTAGTATGAAATTGTGATATTTTTGTTTTTCTCTCCCTCCTGCAGCTCCATTTAAAGACACTGATTCATTATATGGAGCAGGAAGCTGCCCACGTTAAACTGTGACTATCACCAGTTAACATGGGCGTGTTTCCTAAATCAGCAGCAGGTGTTAAACAGGTGACAGAGTGAACAAGATGTGTGCAGGTAAACTCAGGTTCCTGTTGAGCTCCTTGGTGGTATCAGAAGGAAAATGTTGGCTTGCAGTTTATGTCACAGAAACACACAGGTCCGAGTCCAGCCGCAGAACTGTTTATATTTGTTTATTTTAATTTTATTAAATATATTTTTAATCAGCATAATTTGCATTGTTCTCTGAAATGTCGACACCTATGCACATATGGATTTGCATGAACTGGAGATAGCAACCTTCTTTTTCCGCAAGTTCTTTAATCTGGTCAAATCATATGACACATACACAGAAATTGAAGAATCTGCGGATGCAACATTGGGAACATGAAGAGTAAAAAATATTAATAAATCTAATCAGTTAATGAAAAAAACAGCTAACCTGGAACACTGGGTAACAGCAGCTAACACTGGCTAACAGTGGCAAAAACAGCATTCTTACCAACCATGGCTCCCAAGGATGAGGCGTAATCTTTCTTGATCCCTACCACCTTCAGCAACCCACTAGTCAGACACCACTGAATAGTTTACCCTGACACTTGCAAAGTAATTTCATGGGCTCTTTGGAACTCCTAGTCCTTTTTTTACTACCACCAAGTGATATTTTCATTTGCTTATATGATATTTATGGTCCCCCAGCAGGTGATTCTTAGTGTTAAAACATGAAAGGTTACCAAAACATGTTGTCAGGTGAAAAACTACCTCCCCCAAAGCTTTAGCCTGTAATAAACATATCTTAACAGTTTACCTCAAGAATTTAACAAATTGATGCTCTAGGGAGCATTGAATTAAACAGTTGGATGGTCCCTAGAGGATAAATACATTTCTGTTTAAGAAACATCACAAGCATTCCTACAACCTTCAGGCCAACAAAATGCCACTTTATAAAAATGCCACTCAAAACAGACAAAATCCTGGCATTCACTGAAAAATTGTTATTGTGTTTACTGTGGGTAAAAAACAAACACATTACCGCTGGGGGGAATTCGAAGTTGTATGACCCTGTCAACCAGCTAGAGTCAATACAAGAGATGTCAGACATCTTGTTTGAAAACCTGCTGCAGACCCAGTATAAAGAAAAAAAGGGCAGCAATCAGTTTATCTTGCATTTGTTTTCTGCATTTTTTTAATCAGATCTTATTTTATTATTTTTTTTATCCTCTTCTGTAATTTTTTTCTACGAATTGCTGGACATTTTTTTGATATTTTACGGGTTCAAAATATTGAAAAGGCACACAAAACTCTTAGTTACAGAATGTATGCAGAACATTTGCTGTGGTTACTTTTGGATTTTTGAAAAGTATACACAATGTCTTTAGGTCTTATCCTCTCTCAAAAGATACAAACGGTATTGTCTAGTAGAATCACATAATTCACTCCCTTTTATGTGTCCCTATTAGAAACAAATCTATCCATCCATCTTTTTCCAATTCAGGGTTGCAGGGGGGCTGGAGCCCCATAGAACAAGAGGCAGGGTACACCCTGGACAGCCTACCGCAGAGCTAACATAGAGAGACTGACAACCATTTGCACCTACAGCAATTTAGAATTACCAATTAACCCAACCCTACTAACTGCATGTCTTTGGGAGGGAGCTGCAGTATCCAGAGAGAACATGCAAACTCCACACAGAAGATTTGAACATGTGACCATCTTGCTATAAGGCAGCAGTGCTAACCACCATGCCACCCTAGAAACAAATGTTGCTTTTGATTTCAATTAAATAGTTTGAGTTCACTGCTTCACAGTACAGGGGTCCTGGGTATGAATCTGCCAGCTAGGGCCTTTCTGTGTGACTGTGTGGGCTCTTTTTGGGCTGGATTCTGAGCCTGGTTCTGCCGGAGGTTTCTTCCTGTTAAAAGGGAGTTTTTCCTTCCCACTGTTGCCAAGTGCTTGATCGTAGGGTGTCATCTGATTGTTGGGGTTTTCTCTTTATTATTGTAGGGTCTTTACCTTACAATATAAAGCACCTTGAGGTGACTGTTGTTGTGATTTGGCGCTATATAAATAAAACTGAATTGAATTGATTGAATTGAATTCAACTCAATTGAATTCAATTCAATTCAATTCAATTCAATTCTCATTCAAGGATGCAGGGATCCCATCATCTAATGATGAATTCTCTTTGTCACTCAGTGTTTCAACGTCCTGTTTTATATGCGGTCATATCTGTCATTTCTGAAATGTATTCCCTTTTGTCTGACAATAAAGAAGACACTGTTCTGTTTTGATACCTCTAGCACCACCTTTTTTGTTGTTCTACATTTGAGGACACTGACACAAATCATCCGATTTGGCATCCATCCATCCCCTCTAACTTGTAATTAATACAGCACCCTATTTATGACTAGAATTAAGAAGGGGATTAGTCACAGGTACATACAGATAACAGACACACAGATAAACATATACAGATGCACACAATGCAGTAAGAATTAATTAGTTTACTTTTATATTTTTAGATAAGTTCCAAGGAAACACGTAATTATCCTGAATCATTTCACAGAACTCTTGTGCTGGAAAAATTCTGAATTAAGCTAAAGTATGAACTCCTCCCTAAGAGGAGTGTCCTTGAGAAAGGCAATCTTTGAATAACTTAAAAAAAAAGGTTATATAAAACTTTAGATAGATTTTTGTCTTTTGTTGTCATTGTTAAGACACTTCAGTGGATTTTCTTTTTCAAAATTCCTCTCTTTCTTCCCTTACTTTCTAAAGTCAAAGACTTAAAATAAAAGGGAAAGGACATTTGTCACTTCCACAAAGCCTAAGAGAACAATTCCTCCTCTGTTTGTTTTGCTGCCCGCTGGTTATTGAAAAGTAATTTGACTTGGAGCCTGTGATCGATTAGTGACTCCATGTTCAACCCGTGCATCCACTACAAGATATCAAAAGGTCCAGCTGTTTTGAAAGAAAAAAAAAAACAAAAAAACAAAAGCTCAGACACAGTTTCAAGTACCCTGTTTATTCTAGAAATCCTGAAACAGTGGTGATATATCATGTGCCAAACTACCAATCCTCTAACCTTTTTACTTTCCTCACTCAGAAAAGTGGGGAAGTGAGCTGCATATAAATCTTCACCTTCATAAATCATTAATCCTGATTAAAGCCTAAAACACCCCTGAGAAAAATGGTGAGAAAAATCCACTTTCAGTGTATATGAGCTTGTTCCAAGACCTTTATTTCCACTTGAGCGAAGTAATTTAGAAGTAGACAGTTGGGTCTTTGGTGTGATGAGCTCCGTTTGAACTTTTTTATGTGAATGGCAGATTTCTGAACTCATGAAAAGATTTGTAGACTGAGGTGATTTAAAATTCTGAAGAATACACACAGTATACTTGTAGAATGGCAGCTCTGTTACACTGTTACCCATTCTCTCTCAGCTTGGCCTGTATAAGTAAGGGTTACCATGACTTTGAACTTGTAAAGCATTGCGTGATGTGATGCTGTGAAAAGAGTGTAAGCTAAATCAGAATAATTTTGTTAAATGGGCAACTGTGTTTCTATCATCTGTTCCACTGTGATGTAGAAGGTTTCATTTTCATAAAGCTTTCATTTTCATCAGAAGCTTACACTTTTCATATCCAAAGATAAATGGCTTATTTTAGCAGTAAAAGTGAAAACCACTGATTTTGTAAGTTTTACCATCTCCAGATGGCTCCCACAGCTGGCACTGCTATATGGATTTATTGTGTGTCGTAGTTAGAGAAATCTACTGCCTGCAGATCTGAGGGGGAAAAAAGGTCTGGTTCACTGTTTCCTATTATAAGCAAAACTCACACCTTACCGACCCTGTAAGGACATGGACATCTCCAAATGTAGTGATAACCACAATACCGAGTATGTGCAAGCATTCCCTATATAACCTCCAGCTTTGTGGTCCACAGTGCTATTGTATTTGTAATGTTATTTCTTTGTGTTCTGGCTCTCTGAGGCTCAAAGAACTGCCTATGCAAACTGCAGGTACATCTCTAATGGAGGATAAGGACACAATTAGTGACGACCATGTATCCAGGAGTATGTACAGGCTACCATTTTAAATAAAAGGTGTCACAGCTGTATCATGATGTAACCAGCGAGCCTGGTAAGGTCTTCACTGACCATCTCTCTTAATATTGATCCAGGCCATTCAGCTGACATCAAAGATTTCTAATTCAAAAACACCACATCAACAAATCATACATATCTACAGGCTAGACATGAATATTCAGTTGAAACATGCAGTGCATGTTATTAATACTAATAATAAACTGGATGTAGTCTGCTTCTAAAAACAGAGCCTGTAAAATTATCAACCAAGTTTGAAGCTTTTCTCTGTTCTCCGTTTTTTAGCCTTGTTTGGTTCATTGTTTTGGTTTGTAGCACAATAATGTGCCATGGTGTCTGGTGTGGTTAATAGATAGAATTTGTCTATTCTTTATTTTCCTGTTTTATTTTGAAAGTATTTCTCAACATGTTGTGTGCTGTCTTTGTCTACTCCTCATTCTCTCCTCATTCCTTAGTTTGTACGTCCTCACTGCCTTTTCTTGCCTCTCCTCTTGTCTGAGCAGAGGAGGCCGGGAAGAGCCATGAGAAGTTGAGTCAACAACATAAACTATATAACAACATAACCATTCTGTCAAATAATTAGATAGATAGATAGATAGATAGATATTGATCCCACAAGTGAAATTACATATATGTATAAAATTTCGCTTGTGGGATCTATCTATCTTATCTATCTTAGTAGGTAATTATTTGACAGAATGTTAGGTCATCATATATCCATCAAAAATTTATGTATTGCAGGACAACTGACAATCCCCTGCTGTTTTAATTTTCAGATTCAATTTCAGAGATTGCCTCTGCATCATCAATCAACAGGAAACACAACTCTGAAATCATAACACACCACTTTTAAGAGCATTTTCTGTCCAGGCATTTTAAGCACTTAGTATTAGCTCGTTTTAAATTGCAAATCCTGTGATGCCCATTCGTATCCAGAGTGATGGTGAGGGTATTTATGCACTAACCCACCTACATACTTCTCAGATGAATCTGGTGCCCTTTATGCATCACTTTGCTTTGGAGTAGTCCTGCCACCTAGTGGGCAAAAATCAGTGCAGATTTAAAATAAAGATACCCTTTCTCTGAGCTCTGCATACACTGTATCACAAAGCATGCTGTAACTCTTTTGTGACATACTGGCTGTTAGGACTGTTGAAAGAAGAGAAGTAAAAAGGAAAATCTTGGTTTGTAAAAGTTCATCTTGACACTGAATGTGATTTTTTTTTTTTTTAATTGTAAAAATAATACGTAGACGTGCATTTAAAAAACACCCTTTTAAGTCAGAATGATCACACAGAATTATCTATTGCCACATTTTGTTATAATTGTATGCATTTTGCTTTACTAACATCTTTTTGTTCATTCATTTGTTTGTTTAAAATGCATATTTAATTATTTCCTTTATAGATATTATTTGTAAAGGCTGCCACTGATGTACTCAATCACTCAAACATTGCACAAGTATTCAGCTGGTGTCCTTCACACTTACTTGGTTTCTGTGTGGAAAAAAACCCCAGAAGGCTACAGAGTACAGAAATATCACTCAAGCACTTTACTTAAGCACACTTTTTGTGATACTCGTACTTGAGTATTTCCATCATAAAGGCACATTATTCATAAAACTCTTTGTGCTGTAAATGACAACATTTGCAAATGTAAGCTGTTTCTGTGACAGCTGCTGTCTAGATCAAAAGTCTCACTGTGTCAAGAGACCCACTGGAGCTGCTCTGTTTAGTAAAATAGAGTAAATAGCTTTGGTTTGGCATTTATACACCAAATTGAGTTTTCATTTCTGTGCTACTTAATTTCCATGCTCGGAATTCATCTCCAGATCCACAGAGAATCAAACTGCATTAACAAGGCTTCATTCATAATTTAATGTTTAGCCTGATGTGATAAGAATTATGTTTGTTACCACAACTGAGTTAAAATGCAATGAGCTGTGCTTTTTTCTTAGATTATTTTCTACTAACAGGACTCATTTTTCTGGTCATGCTTTCCTCCCAAGCTGGGGGAGTTTCCTCCCCACCAGCCCAAGAGAGGGAACAGATGGGCAAAGAAAATTAATGACTGAGTGAGTAAGGATCTGCAGGTATGCTTGACTAAGCTGCTCACTGATAACACATTCTTAAGAACACTGGTTTTCTTTATGCCTTGAAATCTGTCTTTTATTAGATTCATTTCATTCAGTCTCAGAACAACTTCAAAGTCTTCTATTCATTCGAGATTCAAATTGTATTTATGTAGTGTCACAGTGTTATGTTTGTCACAGTTTAAAAAAAACAAACAAACCCCAGCAGTGTCGACCACATGATATTTTACCTCTACCCACATTAATGATGAATGTTTTAATTAGAAGTGTCTGTTCATTTATTTGTAACAAAGAAGCTCAAGCAAATGGGTACATGAGTATTTTTGGTCAATCACAATGTTATTCACTGCATTATTTCTGCTTTATGGCATGCAGAGAATATTCATGATGGAACCAGCCAGCCTCTGCACCTACACTATTAAGACATGTTATCCAATAAAATAGAAATGGCTAAACTTTTTAATACTGCAAAAGTAGTAATCTCCCTTGTAAGTTAGACATGGTGATCATTATAATGAGCAGTGAGTGCTGCAACGGCTCCTGCACACACAGCTATAGATTTAATGTGCAAACATTTGCCCACTCTTCCACTTCAGCTATTTCAAAAGCATGCTGTTGAATCAAATGGAGTGTGCTTAGGTATGTAACCCTTAGACTCTTAGACTTAAACTAATGCGTGCATGCAGATGCTATAGTTTTATCTCCCCTCCATAAAGCTGGTGCTTGAACACAGCCTGAATTGACTTTTTAAATTATTACGGGCAGGAAGTAATCATTAAAGTGTAACTTAAAGCTTGTAGTTGATGCTGCCAGGTAAAGATTTAGTTCTTTTGTGATACTGGTGAATCCCTAAAATCGTTAGATTTCATTTAATACATTTTATTTTCTAAAATATGAAATCTTTGTATAAATTTGTAATCTGTGATTAAATTACATAATTTTTTTTTGTTAAAGTGGAATTCTACAGTGTCATTTGTAATGTAATTTGTGTCAAATTTACATTAATAAAATGTTTTTCTCCCATTTCCACAAATGTTTTTAATCATGATGTTAATCCACACACTTTCATACATCTTTCTGTCATAATGACACTAGTTTATATTAATCAATTAGACACCATAGATGGGTTAAATAAACAAAGACACTGGCTGTTACATGAAGAAAAATTTTTTTCCTTTTGGATTTTTTCTTAAAATTAAAAATGCTTTCTCACTGTCAGACAGTAACACAGTAACTGTAACTAATGTCTAATAGGTCTCACAGTTGGCCATACATATATTAGCTATTTAAAGGTATTTATGGTGACTCTGGGTGGGAGTGTGGATGTAAACAACAGATTTCATGCCAATGTGACCATTAAGTTTCAGAATATGTTGATCACAAAAAAGACAAACATAGATGGAGAGAAATTATTTAAAAAAAAATCTCTGTAAGATAAAGAAATCATAAAGAAGAACCTATTTTTGTATGCACAAAACAGACGTGTATGGCTACTTTATTCGGTTAGTGGTCTATATTTAATCTCAGATGGCAAGCTGTTTATCTGGTTTAACACCTGAATTATCCAGTCAATAATAACAACTTCTATAAAAGCAAGACTTAATGTGTGGCCATCTGCTGGATGCTGAATACAGCCATTCGATCCACAGGACGGTAAATCTGCAGTCACTCATGGTGTAGACTCCGTTTCAGTCTGGCTGCTGTTTGGTCAAGTGAAAAAGCCTGCACTTTTTCTGTCACTGAACTCAGCTGATATAAAGCGCAAGGACTAGAGATTTACTCGGCAGTATTATTGACCCTCTTCAAGAGGATGCAGCTAATGTTTGCCCCAAAAAAAAAAAAAAAAAAAATCAATAGATTTGTCATTAGGCTGCTTTTTTTGACATAAAGACTGAAAGGGGGCCTTGAGGGTTTGTGCATCCCATGACACTTTTTCTAATTTTGCAGTGCTGCAGAGTTTTTGTGTGCCCTGCCTGTTGAATGCGTGGTTTTGAACAATGTATGT